>PVKA01027462.1:7438-30610 GCA_004027165.1 Ctenomys sociabilis
AGTCACGGCCAATGCTTGACCAGTTTGCTCTCTGTGAGAGCCTGAGAGAAAGTTTTCTCTTCATGTGACTCTCCCCAGGCACACTATAGAACTTCAGTCTCTTTCCTCTGTGGCTCCATAATCTCCTTGTTCAGAAAATTTGGAGCTCAACTGAGTTTCATGATGTTGCAGTACAGGTTCTCCTATGTCCTGAGTCTTCGCTGACCTTGAAAGGCTAGGGCCAAAATGTTGGCGGGCCTTGTGGCTCTTCTATTTCTCCAACTCTGACTTGTGATCTTAGGTTGTTAACCATCCAGAAGTCTTATGACAATTTAAATAATTGTTTTACAAAATTATTTTACTAGTTTTTCTGAGAAAATGGTATAGAAGCTTCTCATATTAATGATGGAGGCTGCTGATGTTCTTCTTACAATTCAGATTTCTGTCACCCTGGACAAATTATGACACTTTTCATTTTAGGATGCTGCATTCCCTTGCTTCTTTAATTGCTATTAGTCAGTGGATTTTTATTTCATTGCTACCTTGGCTGTGAGACTGCTATTTTTCTTTTGTATTTTTTTTATTAATTTTGTTGAGAAACAAATAGTAATGAGACAGTTTCAAAACCAATTAATAGGACAGTTTTAATAATTTGCATATAGCAAATTGTTGTCTTCTTAGTGGTTATTCATAGTACAAGATGCAGACATGGTATTCTGTCCAAATGCTATTAGTACAAAACTTTCTTCTCATTGAATTTGTTTAGTCAGAGATGATATTATTTCACTGCTATTTAAATATAGTAGGTGCATGAATTCAGCAAAATAATCCAATATAGTCCAGTAGGCCATAATAGTAGTGGGTTATCTATAGAACTGGCAATGTCAGAAGGTGTTGACTTGAGCACTTTACAGCTCAGCATATTAATATGACTACTTTTCATGCATCATTACTATACTTTTCTTCTTGGTGGTTAAGACCAAGACAAAGCAAGACCCACATAACAAGAAATGTAACTTTTGTATCTGACAAGGTCAGTCTAATCCCCTCAGGATTTACCCTGAAACCCTGTTCTGCAGTTTGTATGTCCTTTGTCAGTGTCAGCCATGTAGATGGTCATGGCCATTGTTTGACCAATTTGCTCTCAGTGAAAGCCTGAGAGAATGTTTTCTCTCAATGTGACTCTCCTTAGGGTCACTCTACATCATCAATCACTTTCCTCTGTGGCCTCATAATCTCTTTGATCAGAAAATATGGGACACAACTGAGTTACATGATGTTACAGTACAGCTTCTCCTATGTCCTGAGTCTTCACTGACCTTGAAAGGCTAGGGCCAAAATGTGGCTGTCATTGCAGTCTTTTTCTCTAATTTTTGGTCTGCAAACTTAAGTTGTTAACCCTTCAGAAGAGAAGCTTAATGATATTATTCCCCTATAACATAGGCAGTTGAGCTTAATCTCACTATCTGTTTGATTATCAAACATCTTAGACATAGCATGGAACAGATATTTACATCAAGTACTGAGATATTAAACTTAAAATCCCTGAAGAATTTGAAGAAAAAAATAAATATTTTTTAAAAATTGGAATAAACAATTACATCTTTTTACACAGAAATCTAGAAATCTAACCATATACAGCACTGTAGCAGGACAGTCCTATGACATTTTTTTCTTGTCTCTTGTTTTCATTTATTACCTTTTCTTTTAAAAACAAACATTTACTTAAGAGACAGTATGGCAGTAACTGATATTACATGACAAGGCGATTGCTGTTTTTCAATAGTAACAGTGAACTGAACAAAGGAAAATAGTTTATAAAGTGAATTAAAACATCACAAGTTTTCAAGGTTTCACTTTTCAAATGTCTTATTTTTGTGTACAATGATTTTCTTTCACTTATGTTTGTCTTTTTATCTTCCTAACTGCATTTTTCATAATTCAAACGCCTATTTATTTTATTCTTGTGTTCCTAGAGGTTGAAAGCAAGTCCTGAATTATGAGATTATAAATCCAACCCCTAAATTTTGAAATGTTGGTGAAATACAGTTGTAAAAAAAATTTTTTAATGTCTTTTTGAGACAGGGTCTCACTATGCAGTTCAGGATGGCATTAAGCTCGCTTTGTAGCTCAAGCTGGTCTTGAACTCACAATAATCCTCCTGCCTCAGCCTCCCAAATGCTGGGATTACAGGCATGCACCACCACGCCTGGCCTACAGTTGAAAATTTTTGTTAATGGAACATGCTTTAGGTGTTAATTATAAGAGCTCTGTGCTTAGGCATGGGTCTCAAAGTTTTTATCTTTTTATTTTTTAATAGATTTTGGTTTTAAATCTGTAATCTATTGTGAGTTAATATTTGTATTAGGTGTGAGATTTAGGTGAAGGCTTGTTTATTTATGCTCATGAACAGCGAATTGCTCCAGTGCCATTGTTAAAAAGTGTTTCTATTGAATTGCCTTCCTGCCTTGTCTAACATTACTTGTACATGTTCTCGCATGTCTGTTCCTTAATTTGCCTCTTACATTAGTCTATACATTAGTCTATGTGTAATCTCTCCACTAATATTAGTCGGTTTGTTATAGCTATCTAATATCTCTTAAAATGAAGTAGATTGATTTACCCCACTCTATTCTTTTTCAAAATGTTTTGGCTTTTACCAAATACAAATTATCTGCCCATAATGTAATTTAATCTAGAATAGAATAGAGTGGGGTAAATAATATAAATTTCATATTGTTTTATTTTATTTTTTTAATAAAAATATTTAGTACAGGCTTTACAGGGTCTCATTACACTCATTATGATTCTCCTGTTTTGAGCCTCTCAAGTGGTGGGATTACAATCTGAGTGTGTCACCACTCCCAGTATGAAAGTCTCAGGGCACCCCAGGGGTGCGGCCAGCATGGCACACTGGGACATATTATTTTGTAATAATTTTACCTATATCTACAAAAATTCTGACATTTCAATACAAATAGTATTATGTCTATAAACCAGTTTGGGGAGGAAAAACATCTATATTATAATGACTCTTCTAATTCATTAAACACTATGTTTTTACATATTTCAACATCTTATTTCTGTCAACATATTCTAATTTTCAACATATATGCATTTTTGTTATGTTTAAATCATGACAATTTTTTTAAAAAAAGTTTAACTGTGGTGTTAACGTGGTCAGCATGACAACCAAGAAATGAAATGTATGTTTGCGCAATTTCTTCATCCTGCAGTGTTGTTGAGCTCACTGAATATTTATTAAATGTTTTTCCTTCTAAGATTTCTTGAAATTTTCTCTGTAACATTTCTCTACAGAAAAGGACAGCTCCTATCCAAGTCTTTTACTGTTTGACATGTGTTTCCTTTCCTAGCATCCAACATTGTGTCAGTGAGTGAGGAGAGCAGGCGTGTACATTTTTCTTCTGATCTTAGATGGAGACATTCAGGCTTTCACCATTAATTAACAGTTGGCTGTAGATTTAGAGACATGCTCTTAGTAAGGTAGAAGAAATTTCTTTCTTCTTACTTTACTGAGAATTTTTGCCATTAGTGAATGTTAAGCTTTATTTAATTTTTTTTCAGTAACAATTGCTACAATTGTGTGATTTTTCTTCTTAAGCTTCTTAATATCATGGGTACTTTCAATAATTTCTGAGTATTTAGCCAGTCTACTATCCCTGAAATAAAATGCACTTGATCATTGTTCTTTTTTTATATTAATTTTAGTGAGAAAGAAGTAGCAAAGAGATGGTTTCAAAACAGGTTAATAGGACAGTTACAATAATTAATACCTTGCATATTGTTGTCTTTGTAGTAGTTATTCATAGTACAAGATGCAGACATGATACCTTGTCTAAACACTATTAGTTCAAAACTTCCTTCTTACTGAATGAAGAGAAAGTAGTTGTATAACTATGCTAACTATTTTGTATATAAAAAATATGTATATATATTTTTTACTACAAAATGGTCCTTCATGTATATCCCCCTTTTTTGTTTATTTTTGTCAGAGATGGGTATTCCATTGATCATTGTTCATACTTCTTTTTATAATTCATTTAATATATTTCTGAATTTTGTTTGCTAATATTCAGTTGATAATGTTTATAACTATATTCATGATGAATATTGGACTATAAGTTTCTTTTTCGTACTATATTCTTTATTTGATATTAGAGTAAGGGTAGCTTTATAATGTTTATCTAGGAAGTGTTCTTCCCCCATTTTCTGGAAGAAATTTTATAGAATTGGTGTTAATCCTTCTTTAAACATTGGATAAAATTTTTCTGAGAAATTCTAGATACAGAGATTTTTCTTCTTGGCAAAGTTTTAAAATTATAAATTTATTTTGTACTGGTTATAGCGTTATTCAAATTATTTATTTTTAATTATCTACTTATTATATATCCTCATTTCCCTTTCAGCTCTGTTTTCTATATGGCTAACAAATTCTGATGTACAACTTGTATTTCCATCTCCATTTATCTTTTTTTTATTTTTTTTTCATCTTCATTTAGTTGATAGTGTTTCTATTTCCTTTGAGAGTTTTCCTTTGATCTTTGAATTGTATAGAGTGTGTTGTTTGGTTTCCATGTTTTTGGAGAATTTATGTTAATTTTCTCAAATGAATCTTCAAGTTTAATTACATTATGGACAGATAACACATTCTGTATGATTTTAATTGTTTCAAATATGTTAAGGTTGGTCTTTTGGCCCAGGTAATACTCTACTTTGGTATATGTTCTATGGACAATCTAATGTGTGTCTTACTGTCACTGTGCGAATTTTTCTATAAACTTTGATTGGATAATGTAGTTTGATGTAATTTTTGAAGTTTTTAAATCCTTGAAAATTTTTCTTCATTACTTCAATTTTTGTAAACTGTAGTACCAGAGATTGAACTCAGAGTCTTTCCACCCAACTTTCTAAAATTTTATTTTGAGACATTGTCTAGCTAAGTTGGTAAGTGGCCTTTGGTGGGATGGAAATTGCAATTCTCCTGCTTCCAAGCCCCTCGAGTGTTGGGTATATAAGCTGCGGGGAATGACTGAAATTGGAGATGAACCATAAATGCAGTGCTGGCACAAGGTGGAGAATGGAGAGTACCTGAGGCAAGCCAGTGAGCAAGCTGCTGCAGCCCAGAGAACACCAGGAGCCAGAGCCGAGCCAAGCAATGTGTTGTTAAGCAGAGGGGTGTCATGTGACAGCACCTCACAAAACTGTACATAAACATGCTGTCTCCCTGAGCAGCTCCTCTCTTCCCTTCTGGGGAGAGGGCTCCTTCTTCCCTCAGCTTTTTCTTTTCTGATTCTTGTATTTATTCCCTCATCCTCCACCATCCTTCACTCTGAGAACCTCAATAGCTGTGCTAGACACAGCAATAGGCCAGGTGCTCTGTCAATTGTTGCAAAAGAACTGTTGAGGAATTTAACTCTAATTATGGATTTGTTTATTTTCCCAGGTTTATCAGTGTTTACATCACATATATCATCTCTGTTGTTCAATACCTGCACATTTAGATTGCTGACTTCTTGGTACACTAACCCTTTCACTGTTTCACCATATTTATTTTTGCATCTGGTGATTTCTGGTGGGCTACACCCTACTTTATATGGTATTAACATGACAATGTCTGTATTCATTTCATTTAATGTATTTTTATGAGTTAGTTTACATATATCTCTTTAAAATTTACTTTCCATTTGCCCATATCAGTATATCTGAACTATTCCTTTTTTTAAAAAATCTATTTTTTAAATACACAATACACAATCTGTGTGGTGAGACCCAGAGTCTATAGGGTCTCAATAAACAGATTGGACTTGTAGTGATCCTTCCTGTTTTTCAACCTCCCAAGCGCTGGAATTACAGGGGCGCGCTATCATGCCCAGTCTCAATAGCCGTCTCAGTGTTCTCTAGGGGCAGCATCAGCATGAAGTATTTCTTATAGAAAAAAAATAATTTCAGTTTTAATCAGTTTTATCAATTTTATCTTAATTAATATAGCAGACCATGCCCATTGAATGAACTTCTTATAGCAAGGTTAAGGCTGTCATTTTTGTTTTCTATTTTTTTCCCTCTAACTTTCCATAGGCTACCTTAATTTTTTTAGAATTCCATTTTGATTTCCACAGTGTTTCTGAGATGTATTTTCATAGAAGTTTTTTAGTGGTTGCTCTAGGTATTACATTATATAAGCTTACTTTCCACATTTTACCAGAGTCATCATTAAAGCATACAAATCTATCTCCTTTTATCTCTCTTCACTTGTTCTCGATTTATAATGTTGAAATACTTACTATACACATATTTAGGTCTACATAATATCATTAGAATTTTTGCTTCAACAGTCAAACGTACAAAAACTCAAGAAAATAAATGTGTATTCCATTTATCTGTCTTTCTGTTTAGCGTGTTCCCTCTTCCTTCTTGTGTTCCATGACATTAATATTTCTTTTCCACTTGGAAAAATTTTAGTCATTATTTCAGGGTAGGTATGACTTGACAAATTCTCTTAGTTATTTTTTTCCTGAAAATACATTGATTTTCCCATTTCCAGGGTTTTTTTTTATTTGATGCAAAGTTCTGGGTCAACAGTTCATTTTATTGTTTTTGAAAAATGTGCCACTTTTTTTTTGTTGCTAGTATTTATTTATTTATTTATTTATTTATTACAGTTCTGGGGATTGAACTCAGGACCTTTTGCTTTCCTGGCAAGGGCTTATTCTACTGAGCTATTTCCCAGCCCATGTTGCTATAGTTCTGAATGAAAAATTTTACTACTATCAGGATTTTTCCCTTTGCCATTGATATTGGTCTCCTTTTTGAAGTCTGACCATATATTTCTCAGTACGTGTTTCTTTTGAACTATCTGATCTAGCTTCAATTAGGCTTTTGAATCTGTAGAGTTATATTTTTTGCCAATTATGTGAAGTTTTTTATATATCAATACTTGTTGTGCTTGTTTTTAAATCTTATTTTTTATAATTATATATTTGCTCTGCCTGTAGTTTTAAGCCATTATTTCTTCAAGTACCTTTCCAACACTGACTTCATTCCTTTATTCTTCCAGAACTATAATCTCATGAATGTTGGATTCTTAAAAATGTGTTCATGTTATTATCCTTTTAGGCAGTGCATAATGATCTCACTTACTGCAGGGAGTTAGTGTATATATCTGATACATCTGAATTCTTTTTCCTCTCTTATTTTTTCCTTCTCATTCTCTACCCTTCCTCTCCTCTCTTTCTCCTTCCAATTGTTGGTCCCCTTCCCATTGGTACAAGCTCTATTTGTGCCATTTTTCCAGTTCCTTTTTCCTCCCCTCCCTTCCCCTCCCCCCATGACTTACAATATAGCTCAACATATCACTGAGGGTATCTTACATTTATGTTAAGAAAACTTTCTTTGTTGCTTATGCTAAGTAATTTCTATCATTCTGTTTTTCATTCATTTGTTTTCTCCTCTGTCTCTTTGGTTTTCTGTGAGCCTGTCCATTGAGTTTTTTAAAATTTCAGTTGTTACACTTTTCAGTTTTTAAATTACCACGTGGTCCTTCTGTATATGTTCTATTCATTTGATGAACATTTCCACCTTTCATTTGCTGTAAGTCTGTTCATCATTGCTCATTGAGGGATTTTAAGGATGATTTCTTTAAAGTCATTGCCAAATAACCCTAATATGTCTCTTAAATTCATACCGCCATTCAGTGATTTTACTTTTAATTCTACACAATTCCCAAGAAACAGAGCCTTTAGCCAGTCAGTACAGGAGCTGCTGTGTAGATCCTTGGCCCCTGTCCACATGATTCTCTCACTCAGAACCTCAGAATGTGTCCAGGAAGAGTCGCCCCAGTTGCTTGTGGGGGCAGCCTGCTGCTTACACTGTCTTCATCTCCTTTCTTTGTTTCCCTTTCCTAGATCCTCTTCGTGCTCCTGGTGATCATCTCTCAAATAAACAACATGCATCCAAATCCTTCTTGTGGAACTTTGTTTCTCATTTGGTGGCACTGTAGGAAGTCGTGTTGGCTGAAGACAAATGATGATAACCTTCCATGTCTCCTTTTAAAAATGCCTTAAGTATAAGCAATCAGGATGGTAAACGCATTTAGGTATTGATCTATTCAGCATGCCCCCCCCCACATAGATGCATATGGGCATGACTAGGGATTGAACACAGACTCTCCTTACTGAGCTCTATCTCCCTCCCTTTGATAGTTTTTATTTTGAGACAGCATCTGGAAAATGACCAAACTGGCCAGGCTGGGCTCCAGTCTGTCACCATCCTGCCTCATCTTCCTGAGTGCAGGGAACACAGCCCCTTGCCACCCAGCTGCCTGAGATTTTTAACTTACAATACCTTGACCTATTTTCATTACAATCATCTGATTTGTAATGTAACCCACTTCACTCTGAGTGCAGCTACGCTTCCTATGTCCAGCCAGGCACAATTAAGGGTGCAGCATCTCATGTTCTCTGCTGAGAGGAACAGGGAGCGTGGCAGCCCAGCGCCTGGGAGCTCCTCTCAGCTGAATCACCAGACACACTGCCTAACCTCTACTTTGATCTGTGACTTTTCAACAAGGTCATCTTGTCCTCCCTCCTTCAGCTCTGGCTCTCAAGAGACTTTAGTCACACTCATAAAGATCCCGAGCTGACCACAGTGAGCTCTCACTGTGGGCAAATCGGAGCACACAGGGAGGGGAAATAAGAGCAGCTCTGACTACAGTTGGTGTTCTGTGCCCCAGGAAGTGAGACTTTTCTGGATCAGAGGGGACTAACCCTTCTTACAGGTGCTTGTTCAATGTAGGTTATTTTGACAGAAACATGCTTGCATAATCTGCATTATGGAGTGACAATGGCTAAGTTTTACTTATGAGCCTCAATTGCTGGTAAGGTATACACAGAACAGGAACCCTGTTGCACCTGAAGAGCATCAGCCCTCCCTGCCTGATCTCAGGGTCCTTGTGCTACACTGCAAAGAGAAGAAGGATGTAGAATTGAGAAAGAAACCAGACGTGGGTTTCAGTGTCCAGAGGCCAGTTTGTGACAGGTGTCTGCAGGTATAGCCCAATCCCTTTCCTGCCAGGGTGACAGAACCAAGGAGAGAACACTTTAATCTTCAGGGGAGAAGACAGAGAACAAGAGAGAGAGAGAGAGAGACAGACAGACAGAAGAGGGAGAGAGGGAGGAAGGGAGAGAGGGGGAGACAGGGAGAGAGAGAGAGAGAGAAAGACAGACAGACAGACAGGAAGAAGAGGAGGCAGAGAAAGAGAAAGAGGAGAAAGCAAGGGAAAAGAAGGAGAAGAAGAAAGGAGGAGAAGAAAAAAGGAGGAAGAAAAATAGAAGGAAGGAAGGGAGGGAGGGAGGGAGGGAAGGTAGGAATTAAGGAAGGAAGGAAGGAAAGAAAGTACAACAGAGGCTGAAGAAGTATGAGCATGGCCTGGAGATCCCAACATGGGCAAAATCGGCCCAGGAAGGTGTAAAGCAGCTGCCTCAGGGACCACCCCTAGGCAGAGGCCTAGATGGCAAACACAGTTGGGCTCCAGTTCAGAAGCTGCCTGGAGGTCAGTGTCTCTAGCATCCCTTCTCCATGTTGGTCCCTGTAAGGCTCTGGCAGACACTGATACCCAGAGAACTTCCTTGGAGAGTATGAAGTTTGGTGCAGTAGTTGATCATCTCATTACCAGCCAACATGGCTTAGAGTTCTCTCTCAGTTTCTTTTAGAGAATCCTTGAGCATAAGAGTTGAAATGATGAGTTGTGGTTTGGGGATTTTGAATTTCACTCTTTCTTGGCTTATTTGTAAGTCAATTAAAATCTTACCCAGAGCTTGTCTACAAAACAGGAGGAGGTGGAGCATTTCGATGTGAAAGGCGGATAACATGGAGTTGTCCATGAAATGCACATTTGCGGAAGTTAAGGTTCTGTTCTGGCCCAAGGCCTGGGGAAGCTGCCCTCAGTGGCACTTCCTAAAGAGCTCCCACATGCACGATCTCTTCACTCTGCTTTCTTGTCAGGCTTGTGAGAAACTGAATTTTACCCAACAGTTGAGTCACCTTGCCCTTCTACAAGGAACTCCTCTTCACAAAGCTTAGCTATAAGTCACCAGTGCCCCTTTTCACAGTCAGGAGGCCACATACAAATGCTCCAAATCTCCCCTTTCTTTGTCTCATGAGTGGTGGAACTTCTGAACTGCTTCTGAACCTCGCCAATCAAGAAGAAACACCTCTTAAGCAAATGGGATGAAGCCTTTCCCCTTCTTCCAGACCACTGCCCTTTGAGCTTTGCCTGCCCAGCCTGAGCCAGTGCACAGGGCCTCCTACAGCTCCTCCTGGAAAAGTCTGGCCTCAGAGTAAAAGTTTTGACCAACTATTCAATCTCACAATTGAATCATGCCGTGTCCCACCCCAAATTCTCGCTAACATTTATTCATCTATTTTTTTAAAAAACCTGGGGCTGGTGGGATAGCTCAGCAGACTAATCACGTGCTTAAGCAAAAGCAGAGGCTGGGGTTCGATCCTTGGTCCTTCATGCCATCCCCCTGGGCATGCTGAGTGGGTGACCAAGTCCGGGCATGATAGCACACACCTGTAGTCCCAGCACTCAGGGAGACTGAAAATAAGAGTATCATTATGAGTCCAAACTGCATTGTGAGACCCTGTACAAAAATAAATAAGTAAATAAAATAAAAAATCCTCGATAAACACAAGCGTGCAAGTCTCTCTTCAGTATGTCGGTTTCATTTTCTTTGGACATATACTCAGAAGAACAGCTGGATCATACGGTGGATCTATGTTTAGTTTTTTGAGGAAATTCCGTAACAGTTGGACTAATTTGCATTCCCACCAACAGTGTTTGAGCTCATTTTACTCTAATCTTCATCAGCAATTGTCACTTTTTATGGTAGCTCTTCCAACAGGAGTACGTAAGCTGATACCACTCACTATGTATGTATGTATGTTATACATTACACACCTCTGTGCCTATCTCTGTGCACACACTGAAACATTATTCAGTCTTAACAAAGGAGAAATATGATTTACAACAAACATTTAAAGTCTGTGTCTTAAGTGCATAACCTAGATGCAGAAAGACAAATATGGGCTGCAGAGATAGCTCAGTGATCTAAGCGCATGCCTAGGCAAGAGCAAGTTTGATCCTGGGTACCACATGCTACGTGTGCCATGCCCCAGGCATGCTGAGCCAGCATCCAAGATGAGGCATTGTGGTGCATGCCTGTAATCCCAGTGCTCAGGAGGCTGAAACAGGAGGAGTGAAGCCCTGTACCGAATACATTGATTTTTTTTTTAAAGACAGATACTTAATGTTCTCTTTTATATGCAAACGCTATAGAGTTGACCTTAGTATAAAATAATTACTAGAGACTGGGAAGAGCTGGAAAGGGTGTGGTAGGGGAAGAATAGAGTGAAGGAGGCTATGTTTGGTCAGGACATGCTGAATGCGTGTATGAAAATATCACAGGAAACCTTAGTATTTCCAGAGAGTCACTTAATTGCCTTTTGCTCACATACATTATGCAGACCTTTGCAATTGCTTTTTTTTTTTCTTTTAGAAAATGACATTAAAAGAATAGTTTACATGAAGAACCACCAGCGGTTGTTTCCCCACCTATATTTATGGGTGCTAGTTCAACTGCTTTGCTAAGTGCAAAGCTGTATTATCAGAGCAAAAGTATATTTGTACACTATACAGAACTAAAAATTAGGCATAAAAACATTTTCTTACATTAAAAAAGATGTGCAATTAGTACAAATTAATTAAAAACATAAGAACACTCCTCTCACTTCACCTTGATATGCTTGCCAACCTCACGGACACAGCGTTTCTATTGTGATGTGCAATTTTCCTGTTATAATAAATCTGAGCAATACCTCTCATAAGTCTGGATTGTTTTAAAAAAATTAACAGCATGCATCTTTGTTTCTTTTATTTCGATTTTTAACCGATACGTAAGTATTCATACTTATAAAATACAGTGCAATGTTTTTTGTTTTTTGTTTTTTTGGGCAGACCTGGGGATTGAGCTCAGGCCCTTTCACTTGCTAGGTGAGCACGTATTCTACTGAGCCATCTCCCCAGCCCCCAGTGTGAGTTTTGATAAATGTACACACTAAATGATTATTGTATTATAATACTTATCTACCACCTGAAACATTCATCATCTTCTTGTGGTGAGAATAGTAAAGATCTTTCCTTCTAGTTACTCAGAAGTGTGCAGTAGGATCTTGTGAGCTACATCACATTTCTATGTAACAGTACCCCAGAACTCAGCTCCTCTGTCACTTTGGACCCATTATGTGTGATTTCCCAACCAGTCCTCACTGATCCCTCCCTTTCCTGCTCTGCACCTATAAGATCAGTGTTTTTACATTCCACAGATAAGTGAGGGTGTGGAGTATTTGTCTTTGTGTACCTGGATCATTTCACATCACATTCTGAACTCAGGTTCATCCATGTTGCTGCATGTGACAGGACTTCATTTTTATTGGTAGTGGGTGTCATGATATCCATCCTGCGAAGAGAAAAATCAAGGGATGAATGGGTCTGGTGGTCAGGTTGTGAGCAGAGGTTGAATCCATCCGAGTCCTGCCCACTGCAGTCCTCCAGGGTGCTTGGGCTACAGTCTTTACTTGGTACTTGGAGGAGATTAGAATCCAGGTCTCTCCAGTTCCACACGTGCTGTAGGCATGGATACCAAGAAAACCAAGTTTTTAGTTAAAGTTCCAAAGAGCTGCATTAGGTACAAAGGACAGAGCCTTAGATACTGAGATTCCTTCCAAACTGAGCTGGCAAGAACTCCTTCAGGAAAATTAATGTTGGAAAACATAGAAGTGAACTGGCCCATCCAGCCCAAATCCTAATCCCAAAATAATAATCCATTTGATGAAGTTCCACATTAAAATCATGCCTGTGTTAGCTGATACATTGTGTCAACTTGGCGAAGCAGCTCCGGCAGTTCTCAGCGTGGGGGCCCAGCCCTCCAGGTGGGCAGGGCCCAGGAATTGAGAAAGGTTCCTACTGCCCTGCCCCATAGTCCCGGTCTTCAGAGGAGCTTGACCTTCGCAGCTGTGCCACTTTGGAGGACCTCTGATCACCTTGAAGCGCCGGTCTTCGCAGTCAGCATAGAAGGAAAAGAGAGGCTTGATGGACGCCACAGCGGCTGCTCTTCCTCTGCTCTTCATTGTTTTCTGCCACCGTGAACTACTGTTACTTGCCTTGGAGCCAGCAAAATCGGGACTGAACCCTCCAGTAACTGTGACTCTCCAGTAACTGTGAGCTAAATAAATCTTTCTTTCCTTCATTTTGAATGTCAAGTATTTGTCCCAGCAACGAATAAAAAGTAACTAAGACAATACCTCAAAAAAAATTTTTTTTTTGTGAGGTGTATCCCAGTCCTTATTAGATTGCTGAAGTCTGGCTCCTTTGTATCTGGATTCCTGAAGCTGTCTCTGTCTGTCTCATCCGCGAACCATTTCTAAGGAAAACAGAGAGGGAGCTGAAGCTGAGTCTCGGAGTTTTGTGAAGGGGAGTTACACCGTGCCCTGTGGTGCCTAATCACTTGGTTCCCAGCATCATTACTTGGGCACTTACCAGAAATGCAGATGCTCGGGCCCCATCCAGTCTCTTGAATCAGAACCTCTGGGGGATGGGAGCCAGCTTTCTGGGTTCAACGACCCCTCCCAGGATCTCTCAATGGTGACCTGGGTTTCAGGATGAGCTTGTAGGTGAAGTCTAACAATGAGCCCTCCTGGATGGTCCTGAAGGCCAGCAAGACTGTACTCTTCCAGTCCTTTCCTCCTCCGATCAAAGGTAGTTAATTCCCACTCCCCACCACTTCTCTCCCTTCCCTGGTGTTGTTAATATATGTTTTCCTGACAGTTCCTGTGTTCAGAGAAAGAAATCAAAATGTATTGAGCACCCATGAATGGGCCAGACGCTCGGGCTTAGCATTTTTGATGAGTTATTGATGTGATTAAAAAGGGAGAAAAACATGTCCTGTTTTTCATACAGAAGGATATTTGACTTTGTTAGGGGAACTCTTGCAAAACTTAAAAGATGCCATAATCTAAAGGGATTTCTCTTAGTGAAATTTCATGTTCATGCCTTTATGGGGGTGGGAGAGAGATATTTTTCATCACACTGATGTGTTCAGTGAAGAGACAGAAGTTTTGAAGGGCAATTTGTCATTATTTGAGCATATGGAAGCACATATCTCACATGACTCAGCAATCTTGCTCTGCTTACGGTTTCCAAAGACACTGTCCCCTGGGTCCACAGGAATAGGAAAGATGACTCCCCCAGCACTGTCCTTGGGGTGCGCAGAGGAGGAACTAGAGACATTTCCCCCTCACTGGGGAATGGATAAAACACAACAGATGCCACTTCTGGAAGTAAAAGGCATCCATAAAACCACAAGCTTATAAATATAACACTATGCAAGATAAGATTTATAAGCACAATTCCATTGCCACTGACATATTTGAAAATATTGTACATTTCACAGGAACACATACAAATAAATGGATATACATAAAACCATGAAGATGTTTGCTTGTGAGGGTAGAGGCAGAGAATGAGACCAAAGACGTGGAACAAAATGGAATTTAGGAAAACAGGAGAAGGGCTTTGCACCGTCAATAAAAAAGGTGCACCATGGATTGAAGCATGTTGATTATCTTCTCATGCAAGGTAAAGAAAGGGAAGAAAGGAAGGGGGAAAAAGCAACATAAAAAATAAACAAGGAAGGACTGGGTGTATTAAAGCACCTGCAAGCAGGCTCAGGGACCAGGGGTTTGATCCTCCAAGCCTGCTGCACTGGCCCTGCCCCCGGGGCACGCTGAGCTGGCAGTTGAGACTGGGCATGGTGGCAAACACCTGTAAACCCAGCTCTTAGGAGGCTGTAAAGAGGGGAATCAAGAGGAGTCTGATCTGGGAGTGAGACCCTGAACTCCCTGTAGACCCCTTCCCTAAAATACAAAATAATAATAATAATTAATAAACAAATAAACAAGGAAAAAATCCACACAAAACAAATTCCTATTCCCAGGCTGCCTCTTCATGTGCCTTGGGGGTTGAGGACCACCACATAGAAGCCGTAGCAACCTCATATCATTTTGGTGCATAAACACTTGCTCTAGTTCCTGAAGACCCCATGATTGAATCTTTGCTTTGGTAGCATGAAATTTAGAACTTTTTGCTCTCTCAAAATCACAGTGCATTCTGAATCACTTCTGTCCTTATAAAAGAGCTCCCTTGTGTTCTCTTCTAGAAGATCTGCAACTGGGCAAGATGACTTACTGGCCCCAGAAGGATTTTGGAGGTGGCTTATTTACCTTTTATTTTCTGAAAGAAGAGTTGAACCAAGAGGAGAATACAGTCGGTGACAGAATTAGACTCGAACACGGTGTCTTGATTCCTAGTTAGATCATTACCGATACCCACTACATAATGCAGTCATACAGCAGCTATTGAGAAATATAGATCCCAGATTTCTCCTGTCTGAAGTTCCATTGAAGAGTTATGGGCTTAAGAACCTGTAAATTCCAAAAGCTTTCAGTCATACTGAAGGAAACCTAGATCTGAAAACCAGACTCTCCTCATTCTAACTCTACCCACAAAGGGTCCTTCTGGTGCCAGTAAATAATGTGACCCATTGCAGGTCTCTCAGGTGGGAGAGCAGGGGATTTCTTCTGCCTTTATGTCTATTAATTTCAAATGCAGCATGAAGCTAGGATAGAAAGAGATAACAGTTTTGTAGTGCTATCAGTTTTAGATCACAGATTCCAAGTGACTTCTTTTGTGAGAAATATCTAGCGGGTACCCCAAGAAGGTACAGAGATTATGGCAAGACAGCTTAAGGGTGATGCTTCCAACTGCCCAGGACCTGCTCCTCTTTCTTAGAGGAACAAGCCATTCTGTGGCAGACCATATCTGCCCTTCTCATATTACTCCTTAGCTATTTATTGAGTGAACACTAAAGTGGGTCCTAAAGACCACTCCTCCTCAAGAGCCCCCGGTAGCTATAACTTCTTATCCTGGTACAGATAAGATTGGCACCATGTCCTTTAAATAGTTCATGTCAACTTGTTCTTGCACAATTCATAATGTTGCAGGCAGCTGAATTAGATAGAAATATTATAGGCAATCAGACGGGGCCAAGCCCTCAAGGACAGTATGGGAGACAAGGTGACTTTGCAACTTTCGGAGACGCAGACCACTGCTGTGGGCCAGACCTCAGGATAAAAGACTAAACAAATTCAGCCACATACTTCCCTGGGAACAGACTCAGAGACTGATATTCTTGTTTATTTATTTGTATTTGTATTTTAACTTAAAGAGTGAAAAATAGAAGTAAGAACAAATAGAAAAAATGACATAAACAGGGTAACATACACCAACACATATGTTACAAATTTTCAAAACAAGGGGCTGGGGAGATGGCTCAGTGGAATAAGTGCTTCCTTGGCAAGCTTAAGGGCCTGAGTTCAATCCCCAGTTCCACCAAAAAAAAAAAAAAAAAGTTATGCAAACAAATTTTCAAAACAGAGATAGCTATATATATATATATATATATATATATATATATATATATAAAATAAAACAATTCAACAAAAGATCAGCAGTCCACAATAGAAGTGGATTATCCACAGAAGTTGTTGACTTGAGCCATTCACAACTCAGTATATTAATATAACTTTACTTTATATGACTCCATTTTTATGCTTTTCTGCTGGATGGTTAAAACCGAGTTAATGCAAGACCTATATAACAAGAAATGTAACTTTTATATCAGATAAGGTCAGTCAGGTACCCTCAGGGTTTATCCTGCAACCCTGTACCACACTTTGTTGATCCCTTGTCAGTGTCAGCCATGCGGGTCAGTCATGGCCATTGCTTGACAAATTTGCTCTCTGTGAAAGCCTGAGAAAAAGTTTTCTCTCCATGTGACTCTCCTTAGGTACACTATAGATCATTGATCACATTCCTCTGTGGCCCCATAACCTCCTTCATCAGAAAATTTAGGGCACAACTGAGTTACATGATATTACAGGACAGGTTCGCCTATGTCCTGAGTATTTACTGACCTTGAAAGGCTAAGGCCAAAATGTTGGCTGACCTTGCAGCCTTTCCTTTTCTCCAATTTTTGATCTGCAAACTTAGGTTGTTAACCCTCCAGAAGAGAAGTTTATTATTACCATGCAACATATGCAGTTTGGTTTACCCACACTATTTGTCTAAATATCAGACATCATAGGCATAACATGGAACAGGTATTTTCCATGAAGCATTGAGATACTAAACTCTAAGTCTGTACAGAATATGAAGAAGAAAAGAAAATTTTTTAAATAGGAATTAACACTTACATATATTTACATAGATATTTAGAAATCCATCTGTATACAGCATAGTAGCATTGTAGCAGGACTGTCTTGGGACATTTTTTATCTTATTTTTCACTTATTACCCTTTAAAAATGTTATTTGAAAGGCAGTATAGTAATAGTTGGTGTGTCGTGACCAGAAGTACATATTTAGAAGACCAGAATGACAGGCATTTGAAGCAAGACCCTTTTATTACACTGTTAAATTCAGTGCAGTTGCTTGGCTCACAGGTGTCAGCATGTATAGTTAGTTGGAGTGAGAATCCTACCACTTAACTGCTACTTTCAAAAATCTTCTGATGTTTCTCAGGATCATTGTCTTACCCATCTAGTGTATATAAGTGAATGGTCTTGCTCCTATCATGTTTCTCAGTTTTTCTCCTTCCCATCTCCTCATTGTCCAATCCTCAAGTTCTGGCTTTCCTTTTAATTGTGTTATACATTTCTATTTGCAATTCTTCTTTTGAGTTATACTAGGGAGACTATCTGATATTTGCACATGTGGGTCTGGTTTATTTTGCTTACAAATATATCTTCAAGTGGCATCCACTTAAATATGAAGGTTTCAAGTACATCATTCTTTATAGCTTAGTAATACTCCATTGTATAAAAATACCACATTTTTTTCAACCACTCCTCATGTGACAGGCATCTTGGTTGTTTCCAAGATTTGGTTATCACAAATTGTGCTGCTATCAACATAGGTACACACATATCCCTATGGTATGACATTTTCAGTTCCTCCAGGAAAATTCCCAGTAGGGGCATAGCTGGCTTGAATGGAATTTCCAGTCATAGTTTTAAAGGAGTCTCCACACTGATTTCCATAGTGGTTGCACCAGTCTACATTCCAACCAGCAGTGGAGAAGGGTTCCCTTTTTCCCACAACCATTCCAACATTGGTTGCTGGTTGATTTTTTTTATGCTAGCCATTCTTTCTGGGGTGAGATGGTATCTCAGTGCTGTTTTAATTTGCATTTCATGGATGACTAGTGATGTAGAGCATTTTTTCATATATTTATTTGCTTCTTTAATTTCATCCTCTGAGAAGTGTGTATTCATCTCAGATTCCCATTTCTGGATTGGGTCTTTAAATTTAGGGGCCCTAATATTTTTTAAATTCTTTATAAATTCGACAGAGTAGACCCTTGTTTGAGCACTTATGAGTTAGGATTTTTTTCAAAATTTGTGGGTTTTCTTTTCACTTTGTTGGTAATTTCTTTTGACATGCAAAAACTTCTCAACAAGAGGTGGTCCCAGTTGTTAATTCTTTCAAGTGTTTCCTGTAAGAATACATGTTTGTTCATGAACTCTTTGCCTACCCCTATGTCTTCAAGAGTTCCTCCTACTTTCTCTTCCAGGAGATTGAGTGTTTCTGTTTTAATGTTTAGATCTTTAATTCATTTTGACTTTAGCTTAGTGCATGGTGATAGAGCTGGGTCAAATTTTAGTTTTTGACATGTGGAGAGTCAATTTTCCAGCACCATTTGTTCAAGAGGCTATCTTCCTTCCAGTGTGCGTATTTGACCACTTCGTCAAAGATCAAATGGTTGACTGTGTTTGTAGAGGCCTCATCATCTTCTAGTCTGTTCCATTGGTCCTCAGGTTATTTTGTTGCCAATACCATGTTGATTTTATCACAGTAGATTTGTATTATAATTTCAAATCAGGAATTGTAATGCCTCCTGTCTTGATATTCTTAATAGGTATCAATAACCTGGAAGCAAGAGAGAGTCACTGACCCAGCGCTCTACAGGAAAAGTCCCTGTTCCATATTCATGAGTTTTATGATTATTCCATTTGAGGGAAAGCTCTTACTTCAGTATTAAGCAATGATGAAAACTAAAGAAACACATAAATGAAACTGAGTTGATGATTCCAGAATTTTTTAATACCTAGCTATATTTCAATACTTAGAGTTGCTTATTACTTCATTTTACAAGTTGTGCATTTCTATCCTTCAACTTCACAAAGTCAACTTCTGTCAGCAACAAAAGATAGGAAGACCCACTGGAAACAGAAATGTATTAGGGCTTATTTAGTGGTCTCTGTGTGACTGGCTAGGATGGGAATTGATACAATGACAACTGACATTGATGTAGTTCAGCCCTCAAAGAGAAACTCACGTGTCAGGAAACACTGACACAGCAGAGTGGAAAGGCAGCAATGTAGCTCTACTTTCTTCTTTTGGTCTTTCTCTGAGCCAAGCACTTCAAGCCCATCTTTGTTCAACTCTGACACCTTGCAAGCTCCTAGGCAGCAGAGCCCAGGTGTCCCAATAACTGTGGGATTTTCTCACCCCAGTATCCACCTGCTAGCTGATTCCAATATGAAATGAAAAGTTGCATTACAACTCATCAGAGGACTCCTTATGCCTGTGAAGTTTTTATCTTGTCTTAGGGTTGAGTGGGCCCTATCTGTTCATTCAAGAAAAGCCACTTCCTGTAGATGTGTTGGATTAGTAGGCTCCTCTGACTCCTAATCACTGCTTTTGCCTCCCTCTGAAAGTCTACAAATCACACTCCCATGACTAGGTTGTTACTAGCACTGGTCACTAGTTGAGGATCTCTTCCTAGTGTGTGCAATACAGTAATACCCAGGATGAAGAACTGATCAAAGGAAACTTCAATTTGATGACTTTGCTTTTATTTGCAAAATAGTTGCATTTAGTACTATAATGGATAATCGAACACGGAATGACAGTCCTATACTTTGCAGTAGAATCAACAAGAATTTTATTACTGTATGGTAGAAGCCACCTAACGCCACTTGGCTGCTCATGTTCCTGTGTCATAAATCTAAATGCAGTTTGTAAATCCAAACAATGGATTATAAATCAGAAGAGTCATTAAAAGAGGAGATTATTAAATGAAGAATATCAATAACACTGTTAAGAGAATTAAATGAGGAAGGACCAGCCATATAGCTCAATGGATTAAAGTGCTTGCAAGCACGTGCAGGAGCTGGGGATTCGATTCCCGATCCTCGGCCTCCTGTGCTGGCCACACCCCCTGGGAGTGCTGAGACAGCAATTGAGACTGGGAGTGGTGGTGCGTGCCTGCAATCCCAGATCTTGGGAGGCTGTAGAGAGGAAAATCACTAGAAGTCTGATTTAGTAGTGAGACCCTAAACACCCTGTAGGCCCTTCCCTAAAATACAAAAAGAGAGAGAGAGAATTAAATGAGCAAATACATATAAAATCCTCAGTTAGTACCTAATGCCCAGAAAGCATTTAATAAATGATAGTTATCACTACTACCATGCAATCAGTAAGACATGTGAATATATCGATCTTATGTACAGCAAAAGTCACTTTCAAAACACATTGGTCCTATACAAATGGGAATATTTTTCTCCTACTTTGCAGGTTAGAAAAAGATCACTCTCAGAAGTCAAAAATGACCTACCAAAGGTCACCCAAGGACTACAAAACAAACAGAGGTGGGATTCACACTGAGTGACTTCCCACCCAGTGGTTTCCATAACTCTGGTCTCTATAGTCATGCTCTTCACCCTGGTTATGTTGTCTGATGGCAGTAGCCGATGGCTCAACTATAGCCCTGTCTCAAAGCACTACTAAGTTTCACGATGCTGTTCCCTTGACAAAACTTGAGGGGATGATTTTAGAATGTGATTCTATAAAAAAGCAACCTGGCTTGGGGCAGGAGAGGCTAGGGCAGGGTTAGGGGGCTCTGATCTATGGGCCTTTCTAGGTCTTGAAGCAGAAGTAATACTAGGAAGCCATAAGAAAAAACTGAAGTCAAATGAGGGAGGCATTGTCAACAACCTGGAATAAACTGCTAGGAAGGTAAAGTCAGAGTCAATAAACCATTTTAAAATTTAAAAAATATATAATGCATAAAAAGCAAAGAAAGTTGCAATGACGTATAAATGTAATATAATCTAATTGACATAAAATTTAAATAATGCAATGTTATACTGCTCATGCATATGTAAATATAGTTATGTGAAAAATTTATGCACTGGTGCTTTTTTGTATGTATATGTATGCATGTGTCAGAAAACAAATGTAGGGAAAATATACATAGTATTTTCCAGATAGCAGCTATCTGTGGTAATGGTGGTGGTGGGAAAGTGCCTGTGTGCTCTGTATGAGTGTGTGTGTGTGTGTGTGTGTGTGTGTGTGTGTACTGTGCTGTGTATGTGTAACACACCTGCACTGACAGAGAAGAGGTAGGCTGCACAATCGAACTGTTTCATGTGTTGTAAAAATGCATTATTAAAACTTCCATCTAATCACAGGAAGATGGCCTTCTTCATTTGCATTCTATTTGGCTATTCAAATTTCCCTTTTAATATGCAAGGGTTGTTGTGGTGTGATACTCATCTAAATGTAAATTATTAATGAGGATTCTTGGCCTGGGATAGTTCCAGGCTGAGCAGGGTGGAGGAAAGTGCAGCAGGGCGGGAGAGAGGCCAGTATCCTGGAGCTCCGCTTCATGAATTTACATTGTCCATTATCACATGATCTGGAGAAGGGAGACTTCAAGCGAGACACCACAGACAGGTTGCTTAATCTTCCTCAGTCCATTTCCTTAGCTATGAAATGGGAATAATAAATCACATTTTACCAGGTTGAATTAAATAAACACAGAACATGGCACTGGGGAAGCAAATCAAATGTCTGGCACAGTGACAGCCAATCTTTATTGAAAGCATCTGTGAGACAGAGTTCAGGGAGGGAAGAAATATCAATCACTTGCCAAACTAAAGATGATTTCTGCAGAAGCCAGTGTAGCCAATGAAATCTCAGTCCCCCACATCAATAGCTGCATTCTGAACACCATGTATGAAATAGCAAACAATATCTTCCTGAAATCAAGATTCTGAAATCCAGCACCTTTTTCCCCCACCCTGGGATTGGCTGGAGCTTCCTGCCCGCATGCAAGGAGGGAGGAAGGGTGGTTGGCTTGTCTCTCCTGGGGGAGGAAACATAAGGCAAGTCAGGGACTGGAACAGACTTGGAGAAGGGCTTAGCCCCATAAAGCTAAAGGGTGAGAAACTCCTAGGTGAGAGGACAGAGGAGCTACGGGAGGGCCAGAGTATGAGAGCCATGAACAAAGGGACAAACAGATATAAAGAGGGTTGAAGGAGGCCATTCTAGGCCAAGGATAATGATACTTGACAACAAAGCGTCTGGAAGGTAGATGAGTCCTTGTGCGGCAGCTCAAGCTGGGGAGGTCTCCACACTTCTCTTACTGACTTCAAGATGGCCTGTGCAGAAGGCATTCTTTCTGCAGGAAGATGCACCCACCAGGGGCACATGTTGGAAGAGCTTTGAGTACCATAGATAGACCTCCAGTAAGGGGAATGTGTGCTTCCTGAACCAACAAGACCATAGCATGCCAATGGCACCGATTCTGTCAGTGGCCAGTTGCTGGGCTCTTGGCTCCTCTCCTCGATGACCATGAATGCAGAGCAACATTTGTTGCATTACATGATGTCATTGTACACCTACTATAGCATTTCAAAAAGCACTTTGCTTCTGATGCTTTTTGTTACCCTGGATGACAAAGGGAATGTTTGTAGAGTGTAAGTTAAGAGCCAATTTGATGTGGTGAGAAAAGAATGGACACAGTGTCAGACATATTGAGGCATATTCATCCATCCATCCATCCATCCATCCATCTATCCATCCATCCATCCATCCATCCATCCATCCATCCATCCATCCATCCATCCATCCATCCATCCAACCATCCATCCATCCATCCATCCATCCATCCATCCAACCATCCATCCATCCATCCATCCATCCATCCATCCA
>PVKA01027463.1:0-30510 GCA_004027165.1 Ctenomys sociabilis
TACACTCTTAATTTACTGATAAGAGACATCTGCTAAAATAATATCTGTAAATATAATATCATGTATGCACCTTGTACGATACCAAAACATTATGAAAACAGTTTGCAATGTATTAATTTATCGAATCTGTCTTGTTAAGGTGTCTTGAAACTGTCTGATTGATATTTGTACTTCAATAAAATAAAAAATAAATTAAAAAGAAAAGAAACAGGCACATCTGCAAACCCTGAAATTCTGGCTGCAACCAGTTCCTTTTATGTCTGCTTGCCTATAAAATGGCCAGTTGTCTCATGAGTTTATCTCTTTAGCAACACCATGGCAAACAGCCAGTATTTTTAAGGTCAATGCATCCTATTTTTCCATTCTGCTAACCCAGAGCTGCTGACCCAGTGTCACACATATTAGGGCCACCCCAGTTAGTGCAACAGGGGTTTCCCCAGTGTCTCCATACTGTTGTCTGAGACCATATGTTTGTCAATTTGATGGATGAAGTGTTACAGTTCACTTTAAATTTCTCATAGAATAAGGAGGGTTAAGTGTCCTTTAATATTTTAAAGTTATTTGTACTTCTTTTTCTGTGAACTTTATGTGATTTGCTTGCGTAATAATGGTATCAGACTAATTTTAGAATATATGCTGCTTAGAAAAATTTTGAAAACTTAAAAAAGTAACCCTCTGAGACAGGAAGATCACTATGAGCTGCATAACAAGACCCTGGATCAAATAAATAAATAAATAAATAAATAAATAAATAAACCAGGTATGTTATTAGTGACCCTTCACAAAGAAAGAGTATTTTTTTTGGTCTTTTTGAGACAGGGTCTCACTATGCAGTTCAGGCTGGCCTTAAGCTCACTTTGTAGCTCAGGCTGGTCTCAAACTCACAACAATCCTCCTGCCTCAGCCTCCCGAGTGCTGCGATTACAGGCCTGCACCACCATGCCCAGCAGAAAGAGTATTTTCCTTGAAAAAATAGCTTGCCAGTTTTCACTTGGCTTGGAGCAGTCAATAGTGCTTTTCATTATGCACAGTAAACTTTTTTTTTTTTTTTAACTATTTTGGTGATTGAAGCTAAGATTCTGTTATCAAAAAGCTTTGTAAAGGAGCTATATGTGAAGATCTTTAGTTAGACTCTACATTTTATTGAAGGATTTACAAGTCTGGATTTGTAATTCTCCAGATGAGAACCAGTGATTTCAGAGAGTCTTTAATCATTCTCCAGAATAAGTGATTATAATTAATTAGAAAAAAAATGCTCAGTGAACCGTAGTGGTGGCTCACTATGAGAGCGCTTGGCTAGCATGGACACATTGTCGGTTCAGGCAGGCACCACAGAAAAAGGGTGAAGTGGCACTCGCTACATAACAATTTTAGGATGAGGAAGAGGACAGCTCAGATTAAAAAAATAATAGTTACGCTAAGTGAAAAAGTAACAGACCTTTTTACTCTACCATAAATAGATGGGTTTGGAGCTTGGTCTTCTGAAGTCTGAAACTTTAAGATAAAAAATACCTACACTGCAGTTTTATTTTTATGGTCACTATATAAAGCAAATAAAACACTTTGTAACCATGTATTCACTCTGCCAAGTGCTTATATTCCAATAAAATGGCTCATCCTTGAAAAAAAAAAAAGAAACCCTGTGGGGCCGGTCAGATAGCTCAGCGGACTAAAGTGCCAGCTTAGGCAAAGCGCAGCAGGGTTCTTTGCCTTGCCGGCCCCGCCCCAAGGGCTCGTTGAGATGGCAATTGAGACTGGGCTTGCTGGCATGCGCCTGTAATCCCAGCGCTTGGGAGGCTGAACACGAAAGTGACAACGTGTGCACCCTGTCCTAAATTTATTAAATAAATAAATAAATATGTTAGGGCCAGCCAAACAGCTCAGCGGATTAAAGTGCCTGCGAGGCCGGGCGTGGTGGCACAGGCCTGTAATCCCAGCACTGGGGAGGCTGAGGCAGGAGGATTGTTGTGAGTCAAGACCCGTCTGAGCTACAAAGTGAGTTTAAGGCCAGCCTGAACTGCATAGTGAGACCCTGTCTCAAAAAAAAAAAAGACAAAAAGAAAAGAAACAACAACAACAAAAAGTGCCTGCAAGCAGGCCCAGGGGCAGCGGTGGGCGGGCAGAGGGTAGGGGAAAGGGGCTTGATCTCAGGGCCTGCGGGGCGCGCCCCACCCCCTCGGGTCCCGCCCCGGGGGGCGCACTGAGACAGCAATTGAGACTGGGCGTGGTGAGAGGCTGTAAACAGGCAGATCACTGCAGTCCGATTTAGTAGTGAGACCCTGAACACCCTGTAGACCCTTCCCTAAAATGCAAAAAATAAATAAATAAATAAATAACCCTGTGGTTTTCTCCACAGACGTGCAAACTGAATCAGAATAGGCCTTCTTGTCTCTGAACTTTGGAGTCCTCTCAAACTTGAAGGAATAATGAGCCGGCCCAGACCTCGGGGTGCACTGATAGGGCGATTGAGCCTGGTTGTGGCAGTGCACACCTGTAATCCCAGCAATTGGGAGGCTGAAAAACAGGCGGATCACTACAAGTGCGATCTGTATATTGAATGAAGCCCTGTACACCCTGTACTGAATGCATAGGAATAATGAATTAGAGAAATACATACTAATAAGATAGCTTGTATTTGAGCTCAATAATGTGTTTGTGGGACGCTCGCAAGATTTGGAAACCACCAAACAGGCTAAAAATCAAGCAATGCCAATCAACCAGAGAATATGATGAGGTCCCTGCTAAGCCAAATGGACTTTCTTTTCACTTTGCCGCTAACCCTAAGCTTTAACAGGACTGTTCATTGTAAGACAGCCCAAAAGCTAGTATTACTTACTTGGCTTCAGATTCAATTTTGAAGCACACTGAATTTAGGAACTAGGTATCTGGGAACAGATAGTTATTCCCAGCCAATTCGTGGACTCAACCAAATACAATGAATCCAGAATCACAAACTGTCTAGTGGAAAATGCGATAGAAATATAAGGTTCAAAAAAAAGAAAGAAACAACCCACTAGGGCCTCCCTCCTGTCCCTCTCTGGTCCAAGATCTTTCTCCTTTTTTTTTGGTCTTTTAGAGACAGGGTCTCACTATGCTCACTATGCAGTTCAGGCTGGCCTTAAGCTCACTTTGTAGCTCAGGCTGGTCTCGAACTCACAACAATCCTCCTGACTCAGCCTCCCAAGTGCTGGGATTACAGGCATGCGCCACCACACCCGGCTCATAAGAACTTTCTTTCCCTCAATAAATATATTCTGTCATTAAAAAAAAAAAAAAAAAATACAAGGTTCAGTTCTTAGGCTGGAGGGAGGGGCCGGGCGGGAGCGGAGGGGCGGGACCGGCCCAATCGCTTTCCCTCGCCCCGCCCCTCGACGTCATCACAAGTCCCGCCCCCAGCTGCCAGGGACTCCAGATAGCGCCGCAGCTTGCTCGCGCCCCGGAAGCTGCCCCTTCCCGGGGTCATGATGGGCAGCAAGATGGCGTCTGCCAGTCGGGTCGTCCAGGTAAAGGAATTCGGTCCCTTTTTGCACCCTGGGCGTTTGGGACGGTGCAGATATAGCAACCTTAGGGAGGAAAGGCGGTGGCACAGGATGCGCGGTGACCGCGGCTCTGAGTAGGAGCAGCGCTAGCACATCGACCTGTATGGAAACGACGTGGAGCTCGTCGCGTCGGGCAGTAAGGCAGCGCCTGCGGCTGGGGCTCCACGCCGGGCGGTGGGGGCGCGGCGTCTCTGCAGGTGGCCTTCTGCTGTCCCCCGGCCCACAACTCCTCCACTAGCACCTCAGCCTTCTGGAGCGGCGGGCCTGGCCGCCCACGGGAGCAGCTGGACCAATCGCCGCCGCATACTCCGCGCTGGACCAATCGGGAGGAGGCGGCGGCGGGGCGTGGGAGGAAGCGCGCCCGCTCTGACCTGGTGTCCCTTCAAGGTCTCGGGATGGTTGGGTCGCTTGCGGGCCCACGGCCCGCGTCCTCGCCTGGGGCCCTTCATCCTGCTGCTGGGGCTGGGGGTGGTGATGGTAGGAAAACGTGCTGTGTAAGTTGCTTGCTAGGTGTGTGTTTCTAGGCTATGTATTAGTGTTGGCTTACGAAGACTTTTTTTTTTCTTTTTTACTTTGGTGCTGGACACTGGACCAAGCAAAGGCTGTACCATTTAGCTGCACTCCCACCACCTCTTTTGAAACAGGATTTCCCTGTGTTGCCCAGGAAGGCTTTTAAAGCTTGTAATCCTCCTTCCTCAGCCTTCCGAGTAGTTGTTCTTTCAGTCTTCACCACTACGCTCACCTCCCAACTCCTTTTCCCGTATTTAGATGGGTTCTAGATTAACTTTTTTTTTTTTTCCTGAACCAGGGATTGAACTCAGTACCTTGCGCTTGCCAAGTAAGTGCTTACTCTACTGAGCCATCTCCCTGACCCCTATTAACATTCATAATCCTTTTATCAACTATTAATTCCCGGCAACTGTTATACTTGGGTCTCTAGCTGTGGTCCCTAGCTAAAATAGGGGAGGTGAAGTTGATATATGAAATGGACCCAGGGCTCTTGCATTGTTTAATTTCGAAACAGGTTCTTGCTAAGTTTCCCCATATGGGATCCAGTCTAGGGTCCTCTAGCCTCAGTTTTCTAGACTAGTGGTGTTGTAATTGTGCTCCACTACACCTTGCTGGGATGATTAATGGGTCTTGTTTTTTAAACCTTCAAAGCATATTTGATAGTCTTTAATGTTGATATAAGAAATGCATTTCCCCTTGTATTGTTACTTCTCCCCATGCCCCCTTTGTGGGACTGTTCCAAGGGCTTGAACCCAGGATGTTCTAAACAAGCCACATCCTCAACCTTTTTTTTTTTTTTTTTTTTTAATGTATTTAGTATAGTGTCCATAGGATCTCACTACACAGATTGGACTCTTAAGTGATCCTCTGGTTTGCAGCCTCCCAAGCGCTGGGATTATAGGCGTGCGCTTAATTGCTGTTTTAGCTTACCCCCCCCCCCCGCCCCCCCCTGTGGGGCTGGGGCCAGGGCTGGCACAGGTACACTAACCCCAGTTGCTGTGTCTGTCTAGGCAGGTGCTTTAATCCACTGAGCTATCTGGCCAGCTCCTCAGCCCTTCCTTGCTTCATCATTTGTTTATTTATTTATTGTGGCCTGCTCAGCCTTACCTTGGGGGTGGGACTGGCAAGGCATGTCATGGGATCAAACTGTGGTTCTTTCACTTGTCTAATCAGGTGCTTTGGACCACTGAGCTATCGCACTGGCCCTATTCTTTAGTTTTATTTCTAGGCAGGACTTCACTGAGTTGTTAAGTTCTGACTGGGCTCAAACTTGGGATCCTCCTCGCCTGGGCAGGAATTACAGCCATATGCCACCATGCCCAGCTACTGTTAGTACATCTCTCGTAAGACCTTCCGTACCTAACCTTAGGTACCAGTCTTTGGTCCCACTGTAGTGACTGAGTTTCACTTACCTATTTAGTAAACTGAGTTTTAACTAAATATTCTGTAAGGACAGTGAGAACATTGGACAGTAGTTTGCAATCCATAATATATAACCATACAAAGCAGGAATACACATATAGCCCAATTTAAAATGGGTAAAGGAATTGGTACCACGTAAAAAGATACTCCAAGAAACAGGAACATGTGAAGAGATGCCAGGAGGTACTTGTACAACCATCAAAATAACTGAACAGTCCCCAGCTGCTTTATTTATGATGTGTGCCAGACTGGACACAGCAGTCACATGGAATGGTAGAAGAGAACCATGTGTGTTATCTTTCCCATCCCTGTAACGGCCACCTAACATAGTCAGCTGGTAAAGACAAGTTGTATTTTAATGCAGTTAGAGGTTTCTGTTAGTATCAGTTGGGATGGTGGCCAGGTACCACAGCACCATATGACAGCTGGGTGTGGCAAAGCAGAACTTCTCCCCCTCATGGCTGAAAAGCACAAAAGTGGGAGGAGTGGGAGTTTAATCTTCTCTTACACAGGCCATCCCCAATGACCCCAGCCTCCCTTGCTCTGGGAGCCTCCTGAAAGACTCTACCTTCTCTTGTGCCAAGCTGAGGACCAAACATAATGCTGACCTTTGGAGACCAACCAGATCCAAACTGTAGTACTACATGTAATTTCTTTTTCTTTCTTTCTTTTTTTTTTTTGTGGAACCAGGGATTGAACTCAGGCCCTTGTGCTTGCCAGGGAAGTGCTTATTCCACTAAGCCATCTCCCTAACCCTTCCATGTGTAATTTCAAAGTATGTTGCAAATCCAGAGGTAAACTTCATAATACTGTACAACTTATATAAGCAAAAAATACACAAAAGAAGAAGCAAACATGTCATGTTCTAGAATTGGGAGATTAAGTGTTTTTCTTTGTTTTTGAAGCAGGGTCTCATTATGTAGTTCAACCTGGCCTTGAACTTTCTGCCTCAGCTTCCTGAGTGATGGTGTTGTGGGAAAAATTGAATCAATAGTATCCAGGAGCTCAGGAAAAGAAATTAAATTTTATTAACGCTAATGGACCCCAGAGGAGTATTCTCCAAAGTCTGAGGTCCTGATTACAGAGAGCTTGTTTTATTTATAGGGTAGTGAATAGCAGTTATAAGATTGAGCTAGGGGGCAACCCGTTCGGGCCCCCTTTCTGTCCCTCTCAGACAGAAGCTTTTCTATCCAATAAAGTTTTATTCTCAACCTCCATTTGTTCCTAAAATTCATTCTTCAGTTTTAGAGAGCATGAACTCATCCAGGTCAGGCTGGGAGTTTTACTACCCTGTATCACTATCATGCCTTGAGCTTCAATTTTTTGGAGACAATAGATACTGTCCTAAAGCAATAGACAATAACAACAACAAAAAAAAGATTGAGCTAACCGGTCATTAGAGGCCAGGATACAGTGGGTATTTGTGATGACCATAGTTACATATGTAGCAAGTTATTTTTAGCACATTCACAGAAATATCAGCTTGATGAGAAGTCCTATAATATAGCTGAGTTCACTGGCAGAGAACAGAATGACTGCAGCTTTATTTAACAAAATAGCTGCAGTTAGGTTAGGATTTCTGCTTCAATAGGATCACAGGCATGCGCACTACACCTGGCCAGATTAAGCATTTTGAGAATGCTAATGTAAGGATGTCAGTTCTCCCTAAGTTAAATTTATACTTTTTTTGGGAAGCCAAATAAAAACACAAGGCTTTTTCTTTTTCATTTTTTTTTTTTACTTCAGGTAGACAAATTGATTATAAAATTTATTTGGAAGAGTAAATAAGAACAAAATAAAAGATTCTTGAGAAATTAAAAGTCATGAAGAGAGTGACTTGCAGATATTAAAATGTGATACGGGGGAAAAAATGTGATACAGGGAATATACAGCTAGGAATGTAGCTCTTAGCATTTGTGAGGCCCTGTGTTCAACCCCGTATTATAGGGGGAAAAAAAGCTTTTAAAGCCTCTATTAAAACACTGTATGAGTAGCTAGTTCAGTGTCTCAAATCAGTAGATGAAATGGACTTAACATCTTTAAAATATTTTGTAATCATTTATTTATTTGTTTGTGTTTTAGTACAGGGTCTGCAGGGTCTCATTACACAGATTGGACTTGTAGCCTGTTTTCAGCCTCCCAAGTCCTGGGATTATAGGTGCATACCACCACGCCCAGTCTTTTTTTATTTGGTCCTGGGTCTTGCTAGTGGCTCAGACTCATAGTGATTCTCCTGTCTCAGCTCCCCAGGGCTGAGTTAAAGGCAAGTGCCACCACATCTGGCTTTGGTGACCAGCTTGGCATGGAACTGGCACAGCATGAAGTACCAGGGATAGAATTCGGGTCCTTGTGCTTGCCAGGCAGGCCCTTAGGCCACCAAGCTATCTCCTTGGCCCACTAAACTTTTTTTTTTTTTTTGGTCTGGATGCTAGGATTGAATCCAGAGCTTCATGTACACTAAGCACGAACTTTGATACTGAGTTACACCTCCATTCCTAGAACAGGACTCTTTAAATGATGGTAGAGGGCTGATGAGATCTAAAAGCGCTTGGTTAGGCAAGCACAGGGACCATAGTTCAATCCCTGGCACCACATGCCAGGTCAGCACAGCCCCCAGGGCAGGCTGAGCCAGCCATCAAAAATAAATAAATAAATAAAAGGTAGTAGAGGTTGGGTGTGATGGCACATGCATATACTTGGGAGTCTGAGGCAGGAGGATCACTGTGTGTTCGAGTCCAACCTGGACTATGTACTGAGACCCTGTTGCAAAAAGCAAATTTAAAAAAATGGTAGAGCCGGGCGTGGTGGCGCATGCCTGTAATCCCAGCACTCGGGAGGCGGAGGCAGGAGGATTGTTGTGAGTTCGAGACCAGCCTGAGCTACAAAGTGAGCTTAAGGCCAGCCTGAACTGCATAGTGAGACCCTGTCTCAAAAAAGACAAAAAAAAATAAAAAATAAAAAAAAAAAAAAATAAAAAAGTGGTAGATATGATGGATACCCTTATAGAAAAGATAAAATGAAATCCGTTGCTCTCACTGTATATAAAGGTACATTTATTAACACGTTTGCAGTAGGGGAGGATTACATTCATTTTAGGGAGTAGGTGTGTGTATGTGCATGGCACAGATTCGTTCCATTTTTAATTTTTCCCATCCAGCTCACATCCTCTGTTTTTAAATTCTTTCCCCCATTTTCAGTCTTACTTTTCTTAGCTTATATTTATGATATATAATGTTTACATTTATTTAGTACTATGACACATCTTTTTTTCCTAATTAGTGTATTTGGTACAGGGTCTCGCTACGCGGCTTGGACTCAGTGATCCTCCCATTTTCAGCCTCCCCAGCGCTGGGATTACAGGTGTACACCACCATGCCAGGTGTCTGTTGCCAGCTCAGCATGTCTGGGGATGGCGCCAGCACAGTGTATGGTATTGGGGATTGAACCCCAGTACCTGCACTTGTCTAAGCAGGCGCTTAGTCTACTAAGCTATCTCACTGGCCTTACTATGAGACATCTTAAATCTTCCCCTTCGTTTCTCCCCTTGCCCTCTGGACCTTTCCCATTTGCAAAAGGTCTGTCTCCTTGTTTCCTTCTGTTCATTCTTTGTTTGGACTTCCTTTACTCGAATGATACTGGATGGTATTTCAGTTTCCAGAAATTGTATTATACATATGCAAGCTGCTTCCGTAGGTAGAAATTAAAGTTTAAAGAGGACCTCTTGGGCTGAGGAGATAGCTCAGTAGTATAAGAACCTGCCTGGTAAGTGCAGGGTCCTGAGTTCAATCCCCAGTACCACAAAAAAACACAAACAGGACCTCTTGTATACTCTTTTTTTTTTTTTTTTTTTTTTTTTTTTTTTTTTTTTTTTTTTTTTTTTTTTTTTTTTTTTTTTTTGTAGCACCCGTGTATGAATGTATAATTACCATGTTTAGAGATTTAGAGACCCAAAAGTCTCAGATGTTTAGAGGTGGGGCTTTCAGAAGGTGACTTGAGGCCAGGAATATAGCTCAGCAGGAAAAGCATTTGAGTAGATGATCAACCTCATAGCAACAAAATTGAAGTTAACACTCATGATGATTCCATTTTTGTTCAACCAGATTTTTTTTTTTTTTTTTTTTTGTCTTTTTGAGACAGGGTCTCACTATGCAGTTCAGGCTGGCCTTAAGCTCACTTTGTAGCTCAGGCTGGTCTTGAACTCACAACAATCCTCCTGCCTCAGCCTCCTGAGTGCTGGGATTACAGGCCTGCGCCACCATGCCCGGCTTCAACCAGATTTTTTAAAAAAAAAGTTGGAGAACAGTTTGTTGGGAAGGCTATACAATGGAGGTATTTGTTCCTTGCTACTGGAATATGAAATAGTAGGTACAACCTCCTTAAAGAGTGACTCTGGTAGGCCGGGCTTGGTGGCGCATACCTGTAATCCCAGAACTTGGGAGGCTGAGGCAAGAGGATTATTGTGAGTTCGAGACTAGCCTGAGCTACAAAGTGAACTTAAGGCCAGCCTGAACTGCATAGTGAGACCCTGTCTCAAAAAGACCAAAAAAAAAAAGAGTGAGTCTGGCAATATTTAGCACAATTATGTTTTTACCCTTTGACCTAGAATTTGCTTTGCCAGGAATCTGTTCCACAAACACTCTGGCAAATAATCTGTGTTATTTGTAGCTATAATACACACACACACACACACACACACAGCATGCAATGTATCTTATGCAGTACAGAAGGAATAGGGTCATTTAGGGCTAGCAGGATATTCACCATTAATTCTGCTGTCATGAGCCAACATTCTATTAATTGGTCAGTCTTTCTCCTCAATCTGTGTTTTTATCTTTCATTCTAAAAGGTCCTTTTTCTGGGGCTGGGGAGACAGCTCAGTGGAATAAGCGTTTCCCTGGCAAGCACAAGGACCTGAGTTCAATCCCTGGTTCTGCAAAAAAAAAAACCTTTTTCTCTCTAGTCACTGCTCTCTATCCAAATACTCATAAGTTGGGACTTGGTGTTTATCATGAATTCATCTGACCCTCCAATTGCAGTCTTAGCACATAAGGATTCGTCCTTTCCCTCCCCATCTACATTTGTGTTTTCCTTCTTTTACAGGAAAGGCCTTAGTTCCCTCAGATAGTCTGCTGAGCTATCATGCCGGCCCTAGGAAACTTAATTTTCTAGCTTCATGATATTCACGATGTTCTAGCAAAGCATTTGTCTCCAAGGACTAAACCTACTTACTAGAAGAAACTTCCAATCTGTAAAGCTTGGAAAGAGCCAAGTGTGGGCACAGCCTTAGGGAAGTAGCCCTGGAGCTTCCCACTCTTGAAAAAAGTGGAGGGACCCCATCTGTGTTGGGGAGAGAAAAGGAGGGACTGCACCCTGCAGAGGCCAAGGCTCTCTGGCTGCAGAATGAATCTGGAAATCCATATGCTTCAGAAGAGCTGCAAGAGCCTGGGAGGCCAGCTCATAGCCTGTGGGTGTCACACAAGCCTCTGAACTTTGTTCTGAAAACTGTAACTGTCCAAGCTTTTAGGAAGGGGAACAACAGATAGAAGAAGCTAAGCTTGGTTGTGGAGCATAGTTCTGCATGCCTGTAAACTTACCTCTAGGGAGGCTGAGACAGGACCGTAGCTCTAAGTTTGAGGCTAGCCTGAATTGCATGGTAAAACCCTGTCTCAGAAAGACAAAAAAACAGGGGCCAGGGAGATGGCTTGGTGAAATAAGTGCTTCCCTGGCAAGCGCAAGGGCCTAAGTTCAATCCCTGGTTCTGCCAAAAAAAAAAAAAAAAAAAAAAGAGAAAAAACCAGCAAAACATAAAAGAAGTAGTTATACATGGAGAGAACAGTGATTGGAGAGAGAGAAGGTTCTTTTAGCATGAAAGATGAACATACAGATTGAGGAGAAAGATTGATGGATGGAGCAGTGGCTCATGACAGCAGAATTGATGGTGAAGTTCCATGCTAGCCCAATAATCCTATTCCTTTTGTACCACACGAGGTGCATTATATGTAGCATATGTGTACAACTAGATTGCAGATAAACACAACTCAGCCTCACTAGTTGCACAGGGATTTATAGAATACCTCAGGTGAAAATAAGTAGTACCCTGTTCCTGATACTTTTTTTTTTTTTGTATCAGGAGTCAAACTCAGAACCTTGTACTTGCCAAGCAGGCACTTGTGCTGCTGAACTATATACCTGGCCCTGTTTCTGGGGTTTTTAGCGTTGTGTATTCTTTTCTTTTCTTTTTTTGGTGGTGGAACTGGGGATTGAACTCAGGCCCTTGTACTTGCCAGGCAAGCACTTACTCTACTGAGTTATGTCCCCAGCCTCAGCATTGTGTATTCAGAGGAACTCATATTGATAGGTTTATTTGAAGTCCTCTGTAACAGTATCTGGTATTTTAGGATTAAAATGGTTTAGAAAAACATTATTCCAAAATGTATGTATTTTGGGTAAAGGAAAAAGACAAACTGTCAAGCCACGCATGGTGGCACCAGCCTGTAATCCCAACACTCAGGAGACAGAGACAGGAGGATTGCCTTAAGTGTGAGGAAAGATACATAATGGATGAGCTACATAATGGATTCAAAGCCAGCATGGGCTACATTGCAAGACCTTACCTGGGAGGTTGGGGAGAAGCTACCAAATATATTAATCAGTTCTGAATAGATTTTAGAGTTATTGTGTTTGCTCCTTTGTGCTTTTCTGCACTTTTTCCAATTTCTTTTTATAGAAAATTTTTTTTTATAGATAGAAAGTACTTTTAATTGCATAGTATTCAATGTGATTGTTTCTCTTTGTCCTGTTCTAGCTGAGCAGCTGTTCTCATAAAAGGAAACTATTGTCAATAAAATCAGGAGACATCACCAAGTCTCACCAAGTCACGCAACACAAAACCCGCATCAGCCTGGATTGTGTTGGATAGTAAAAGTCTTGCGATGTGTAAAGTACAAAGTTAGGAATAGCATATAATTAATAATTCACAGACCAGCTTTCCTGGGTGAGGGACAGTACAGTTCAAAGTTGTCACTAGTGATGTATTTCAGCAAATCTATATTATGTATGAGGATTAAGAGGTAATTGTTTTTACAGTTTATGAGGGTTTTTTTTTTTTTTTTTTTTTTTTTTTTTTTTTTTTTTTTTTTTTTTTTTTTTTTTTTTTTTTTTTTTTTTTTTTTTTTTTTTTTTTTGGTCTTTTTGAGACAGGGTTTCACTGCAGTTCAGGCTGGCCTTAAGCTCATTTTGTAGCTCAGGCTGGTCTCAGACTCACAACAATCCTCCTGCCTCAGCCTCCCGAGTGCTGGGATTACAGGCATGTGCCACCACGCCCGGTTTATGAGGGTTTTTTAATACACTTTATTTTTCCTCTAGGCAGTCAAGCCACATACACCATTAATAAGGTTCCCAGACAGACGGGACAATCCTAAACCCAGTGGTAAGTTGTCCTTCTCGATTTTCCTGAATGTATGTATGAATGGATACTTAGAAATGACTTTTTAAGACCGGGCGTGGTGGCGCATGCCTGTAATCCCAGCACTAGGGAGGCTGAGGCAGGAGGATTGTTGTGAGTTCGAGACCAGCCTGAGCTACAAAGTGAGCTTAAGGCCAGCCTGAACTGCATAGTGAGACCCTGTCTTAAAAAGACCAAAAAAAAAGAAATGACTTTTTGATTATAGATAATAATTATTTTAAAATCAGACAGACTATTTTAGCATAGCTCAAAAGGGTACCCTGGGTGGCATGAGGTAGAAATTTATTTTTTATTATCTCTATTTTAAAAGCGCTACTCACTGGGCCAAGGTGGCACGTGCCTGTTAATCCCAGCTGAGGCAGAAGTTTGAGGCCAGGCTGACCACATAGGGAAACTCTATCTCCCATAAAATCCCAAAACACAGTAATGACTCAACAGTGGATATCTATGAATTTTTAGTTTATATTATATGCAGGATTTTTATCCTACTTTTCTTTTGTCTTTTAAATATATACATCAGGAATTAAACTTTGTGCTTGCCAGGCAAGAACTTGTGCCACTAAGCCCAGTGTTCTTCTGTCTGTCTGTCTGTGTGTCTGTCTGTCTGTCTTTCTTTTTTCCTTCTGTCTTTTAAAAGATTCTCCTAGTCTTATATTTGCAGATTGTGAAGAATACTAAATATTCCTATATTTATCTTCCAACCAACTTCTCTTTTGTTTTGTTTTTTACTTTTTGAGCCAGTGTCCCATGTAGTTCAGGATGGCCTTAAACTCAATGTGTAGCCCCGTCTGTCCTTGAACTCAAGGTGATCCTCCTGCCTCAGCCACCCAGGTGCTGAAATTATATATGTGTGCCACCATGCTCAGGAACTTTTATCTACCCCTTTGCCTCTATTGATTCTGTCAGTAACTATTTCTTAAATTGCCTTAGTCTTTAGCAGTTATTAAAACTGGGCCAGTGAGATAGCTCGGTGGACTAAGCACCTGCTTAGGCAAGTGCAGAGACTGGGGGGGGTTCAATCCCTGGTACCACATGCCATGCCAGCCCCACCCCTGGGGGCGCTGAGCCAGTGACAGTCTGCATAGTGAGACCCTGCACCAAAAAAAAAAACAAAAACAAAAAAACAAACCTATAAACCAATGAAAGAAGATTCTGAAAGGATTGGGAGTTTTTTTTTTTTTTTGTTTTACCAGATCTTCTTTATCTCTGTTAATACTTGATCTTTTAAAAAAATCTTTCATTCATTCATTCATTTATTTGGTACAGGGTTTCACTACACAGCTCAGACTCTTAGTGATCTCCTGTTTTCAGCCTCCCCAGCACTGGGATTACAGGTGTGCACACCATGTCCAATTTTAGTACCCAGTTTGGTGCGCCCACACAGCATGCAGTACTGAGGATCGAACTCAGGTCCTTGTACTTGCCAGGCAGGTGCTTAAACCACTGAGCTATCTCCCCAGCCAAATATTTATCTTTAATTTGGGAAGAAGTTGAATAGATTTTATGGGGATTTTTTTTCTTCAACTTAACTATTAAAAAAATAATAAGATAAACAAATGTAAAGATGTTGAAAAACCTAATTTACTGACTTTTTTGTTGTCCATTTTAAGATCTCCCTCAGAACTGTACCATGTGTTGGTCTGTAAGGGCTTAAGGGGCAAAAACTTATATGGGACATCCATAGTGTACTGAATTCTATTGACTAAAAATTTCATTAGGCTTTTTTTTTGTTTTGTTTTTTAAGACAGAATCTCACTGTACAATCCAGACTGGCCTTGAACTCACTATGTAGCTCAGGCTGGCCTCAAACTCACAAGAGATCCTCCTCCCTCAGCCTCCCAAGTGCTGGGATTACAAGCATGTGTCATCAAACATGTCCTAAAGCCGGGCGTGGTGGCGCATGCCTGTAATCCCAGCACTAGGGAGGCTGAGGCAGGAGGATTGTTGTGAGTTCGAGACCAGCCTGAGCTACAAAGTGAGCTTAAGGCCAGCCTGAACTACACAGTGAGACCCTGTCTCAAAAAAGACAAAAAAAAAACATGTCCTAAAGGCTTTATTTATAGCACCACACATTGAACTGAGGACCATGTGCATGCTCGGCAAGTAGTTTACTACATCCTCAGCATATCTTTTAAAAATTTTGGGCTGGAGAGATAACTGTGTAGGGGAGATAGCTCAGCAGCATAAAAGCACTTGCCTGCAAGCACAATGTCCTGAGTTTAATCCCTGGTACCAGAAAAAAAATTTAAAAAATGAGTCAGAGTCTTGCTGATTTGCTCAGACTGGCCACAAGCTTGGGATCCTCCTTCCTCAGTCTCCTACAATAGTTTGGATTACTGGCATACGCCACTACACCCAGCTATTTTGCAATCTTGCTTTCATTGTAGTAGTTCATGTACTTACAACTCTGTGCTGAGCTGGACATGGTGGTACAATGCTGAGGCAGGAGGATCATTGCAAGTTCGAGACTGCCCTGGGCTACAGAGTGAACTCAAGGCCACCTGAGCTGCATAGGTAAGACCCTGTGCAGAAAGAAAAACAAAACAAAATTCCATGCTGTGCCTGGGCTTGCACTAATACGCCTAGCTACTTTGGATGCTGAAGTTCAAGGAGCCCTTGAGCACAGGTGTTTGAGGTCAGCCTAGACAATACAGTGGGATGATACCATTAAACCCGCACAGAGATAGGTGTGTTATTCCTGGACAAGCTCCTGGGTTCAATCCTCCACACTGCAAAACTTACACAAAAAAATACTCTATTTCTTTTAAAATGAACACTATGAGATTATAGCCAACTGAATAATTCTGACTTTTTTAAAAAAGAAAATAAATAAAGCCATATTAATAGACTGAGCTGTGAAGGGCTCAAGTCAACAACTTCTGTGGATTATCCACTACTATTGTGGACTGCTGGACTGTGTTGGAGTGTTTTGCTGAATTCATGCACCTATAGTATTCAGCCCTTCTTTTTTTTTTGGCAGAACTGGGAATTGAACACAGGCCCTTGTGCTTGCCAGGGAAGAGCTTATTCCACTGAGCCATCTCCCCAGCCCTTCCACCTATAGTATTTAGATGCCAATGGAATACCCATCTCTTGACAGGACTAAACAAAAAAAAGGGGCTACAAAGGAAGGACCATTTCGTATCTGTATATACAGAATAGTTAGGATCGATATACAGTTACTTTCACTTAACTCAATGTAATTTGTACTAATAGTGTTTGGACAGGATATCCTGTCTGCTTCTTGTACTATGGATAAGCATTAAGAAGATAACAATGTACAATGTATTAATTATTGAAACTGTCCTATTAATCAGCTCTGAAACTGAAAAAAATAAAAAAGAGAATAAAAAATAGTAAAACAAACAAACAGGGCCAGCCAAATAGCTCAGCAGATTAAAACACCTGCAAGCAGGTGGCCAGGGGTTCGATCCTGGGGCCTGATCCTGGGGCCTGCCTGGCAGGCCCTGCACCATTCCCCTGTCTCCCCCCCCCCATGCTGAGACAGCAGTTGAGACTGGGTGTGGTGACACACACCTGTGATGCCAGCTCTTGGGATGCTGTAAACAGGCAGATCACTATGAGTCTGATCTAGCAGTGAGGACCTGAGCACCCTGTAGACCCTTCCCTAAAAATACTAAAAAAAAAAAAAAAGAAAAACAAACAAAAATTAGAAACAATATAGAATTTCACTAAACAAAATAATAGGAATTGAACTGTGGTTGTTATATTTCATATTGTTGTCTTCAATTAATTGTTCAAATTACCACATGCAAAATTGGTCTACAAAATTAAAAAGAAGAGAAAAAGTGTAAGTATTAACTGCTCCTTTCAATAGACCAGCAGAAATCAACAGTACAGTTATCCAAGCTATCTTGTCCAACTGTATGATTCTACATTTACCTCTTAACAGTTACAATACTGTATTATTTGAAGAATGACCTCATTTCAATAATGACTGTGCAACAGTAGATAACTCAATATTTTGAGGAATATAATTCTCTAATTTGGTTTCTTTCTTTTTTTAATTTTAGTATCAGAAGCTTTGAGATCTGCAGGGATCCCATCTCACTCTTCTGTAATTTCACAGCATTCTAAAGGGAATAAATCACCGGACTTGCTGATGCATTCAGGTCCACCAGACACTGCAGAAATAATAAAAACACTACCTCAGAAGTATAGAAGGAAACTGATATCTCAAGAGGAAATGGAGTTTATCCAAGTATGTGGTGTTTTTTTTCACAGCACTGCGCAAAACCCTAGAGCATTCAGGCTTTAGAATTTGTATTGTTGACTTAAGCTCTTCCTATAGACAGTGTGTTCAGAACTAAGACAGAGAGCTAGTGCAAGATGGAGACTGAGAGCTTGGCTGGAACTGTCAGTAGATATAGGTACATGACACTGGATGTGGTGGCACACAGCTGTAATCTTAGCACTCATGAGGATGAGGGTAAGGCCTGAGCCTGGATTACTGAGCAAAGCACTCTGTCAAGAAAAAAAAAAAAAAATTCTGGGGGCTAGAGCTATAACTCAGCAGAACAGCACTGCCTGGCAGCAAGTATAAGGTCCTGAGTTTAATTCCTGCCTCCCCTTAAAAAAATAAAAAAACAAAGGGTCTGCTGGAGATGTGTCTCAGTGGTTAGGAACTTGACATATGAGATCCTGAATTTCATCTCCAGCATCACCAAAAAACAAACCAAAACTTTGTGGTCTTCAACAATTTTTCGTAGTGAAAAGAGCTACTGAAACCAAGAAATTTGGGTATAATTGATACAGAATCCATCCAGAATTGCTTCAAGATCTGAACTTCTAACAATTGATAGTTGATATCAGTGCCCCAAACAATGCAAAACCTAGCATTGCTTTTAAAAAGCTGGGTTAGCCAGGTACCTCAGAAGATTAAAGCACCTGATTAGGCAGAGCAGGGACTGGAATTTGATCCCCAGTGTGCCATGCCAGCCCCGCCCCGGGGGTACACTGAGACAGCCATTGAACTGGGCCTGGTGGTGTGCACTTGTAATCTCAGTGCTTGGGAAGCTGAGAACAGGAGTATCATACAAGTCTAATCTGTGTAGTGAGACCCTGTGCTAAATACATAAAAAATAAACAAATAAATATAAAAAAATAAAAAGCTGTTTGTTGGCCATGATGACACACAGCTATAATCCCAGTAATAGGGAGGCTAAGGCAGGAGGATTACTGTGAATTCAAGACCACCTAGATTAGTGAGGGGCTGGGAGATGGCTCAGTAAAGTAAGCACTTGCCTGGCAAGCACAAGGTCCCGAGTTTGATCCCTGGTACCACCAAAAAACAAACAAAAAAAAAATTGTACCTTGGGGCTGGGGAGATGGCTCAGTGGAATAAGCGCTTCCCTAGATTACATACTGAGTTCAAGGCCAGCCTGAACTACACAGTAAGAGTCTGTCTAAAATCTAGAGATCATGGGCTGGGAAGATGGCTCAGTGGAATAAGTGCGTCCCTGGCAAGCACAAGGGCCTGAGTTTAATCCCTGGTTCTGCTAAAAACTAAATAAATAAAATAGAATCTAAAGATCATCTGCTTAACATTGTGTAAATCTATATAGTGGCTATGAAAACATCTCCTGTGACAAGTTAGTATGTAATTTTACTGCTTTATGTTTGCCTTTTCAGCGTGGAGGTCCAGAATGATGATTGTGGCTGCTGTTTGTCATCAGACAGAAGATTATCTTTATAATGAAGGACTTCCAAAATGACATATGAAAGTTGTATATTAAATAACCTTAATAAATATTCTACAAAAAAGAAAAAAAATACAGAAAATTTAGATGGATACATGGATATTCTAATTTATGTATCTTGGTCAGCTTCTCCACCTAATTGTTTATATGCCTAATGCTTATTAAAATATGCATTTGGAAGTGTTAGCCTATTTACTTTTGCTTTTTAAGTAACAATGACACTAGGAAAAGCACACAGTGTCTATGATCTCACTTTTCTTTTTGATTCAGTTTAGAATTAGAAAAAACTTACTGTGTAGAATTACTGCATTAGGGAAGTGGTTTTCCTGAAATTAGAAGAGGATAGGTAAAATAACAGCATTAATCTTAATTCTGCAACTTTTTTTCAATCATGAGGTTACTGGACTAAACTGGCTTAAGCATATCTCACTGTAGATGATCAGTCTGTGACCAGTGACTGGGATGAAGTCCTGGGAGTCAGGTTTTTAAAAATATACTTGTAGCCTTTATTCAGAAAAAAAAAAGGTCAGCATAAAATGGAAAATAAGAGATCAATGAATATAGGAATAAATGTTTCATTAGAAATCTCAGTTTATGTTTGGGAGATGTTAAAGTCTTGTTCTTTTTTTCTGTGTGTGATCATGTGTGCAAATCCTGATAACCCATTAATTTTCTCAAACTTATCATCTGAAAACTTCATAAAGTCAACCTACATATTTGGCTTGTGTGAAGCCAAGCTATGCAACATTAGTAGGGTCTTTTGTGTATGAAGGGGAAGTTAAAGCTTTACAGAGCTAAATAAATTCTCTTCCATATCTTTGAGGATTTCTAGAATATGATTCAGAGTCATCCCTGATAGTAGTTTATGAAGAAAAAACAGTGGAAATGTTTTCATATTCAGGTGTTTGTCAGTTCAGCCTTTTTCTACTATTCCTGAGTTAATATTCTCTTTTAAATTGTACTGTAGCTTTGGATGAACATTGCCCTACACAAATAGGAGATAAGAGATTAGGTTTGATACTAGCAATAAACTGTATCTTGTGAAAAACACCTAACTTAGCATATTTAATTAAAATAATTATTTGGAGCCTGGTGTGGTACACTCCTGTGATCCTATCACTTGGGAAGCTGAGGCAGGAGAATTGCCAAGAATCTGATGCCAGCCTGGATTATATAGTCAGACCCTGTTTCAACAAATGAGAAATTATTTGGAGCTCAGCACAGTGAGCCTGTTTGCTTTGTGGAAGGAAGGAAGATCTTGGAGTTGAAGGCCAGCCTGGGACATATATATGTATATGTATGTATGTATGTATATATATATGTAGTCGTCAGTTCAAAACCAGCCTGAACTACATAAGAGTGCTATGCTTAATAGCTTTTGTATGTACAGTGAACTCTGGCCCAGAATATCATCACTAAACACTGGTTCATTACCATAAGATGTCTGGCAAAACTGACTCAAGGGAGGAGGAGTTAGACAGGAATGTAGCTCAGTGTGAAAGCACTGGGCTGAGTCCTAGTAGCAGCTGGCAAGCATACTGTTTTCTGCAATACAGATCCAAGTGGTAACATCTTCATTAAGAAAGATAACAAGTAATGACTATTTGTCAGGTACTAGTCAGGACTAGTTGTTATGGCTTATGGTTTTTTCTCCTCAGAACTGGGGATTGAACTCAGGCTCTTGTGCTTGCCAGGCAAGCACTTTTTCTACTGAGCTATCTCCCTGGCCCCTTGGCTTGTGTTTAGATGTCAAAGCTGCATGTGGTCATTGGTGGGGCTTTTTCAGAGATGGTGGAGACAAGGGTGGGTGATTACTGAATCAGTACACTGGCTTGACACCAGCCTAATGATGATAGTCTACAATATGAAAGAAGCTGCTGGGATCCCTTGCTAGCTTTGCTGTCTTCTGCCCACTATCACCTTTTTCTCTGCAATGTGTGCCATGCCAGCCTGCCTTGGAACCAGCCAACTATGGACTGAAATCTCTACAAACTGAGCCAAGTAAACCTTTCTTCCTTTAACTTTGGGTGTCAGGTATTTTGTCTCAGTTAAGAGAAATAACCATGACACAAGTGTACAGTCATTTGAGCCCTGCAGCAAATCTTTGTGTCCCGTTACAGAGAAGGAAAAGGGGTACGGATAGTAATCAGCCTAATTTGTACACCTAGTGATTGAATACTCATGAGCCAGGATTCAAAGGCAGACAATCTCCTTTAGAACATAAACACAATTGCTACACTAACAGTTGAAATTACTGTGTTTTCTGTTAGTATTCAGTTTCTTCTACACGACTGAAAAATGAGGATTCTCAACTCTTAGAAATATCAAACACAGAAAGGTGTGTCTCTAATCACAGGCTGAGGCAGAAGGGTTGCCCTGCATTCAAGACAAACTGAGAAAAAAAAAAAAACAAAACTGGGCTCCCTAATGGATGCAAATACAGTCTGGACTACACAACAAAACCCTTGTCTCCAAAAGCAAAAACAAAAAATTACCAAATTTGCAGACAGGGAAAAGAATTCCATGCTGATAGCTACTTGAGATTAGAAATTTAGAACATTCCCTCCAATCTATACCAGCCTTACCAGCAAATCCTGCTGGCTAGAAGTAAAATTTGCCACCCTCATAAAGCCATTTGTATTACTGCAGTAATTATCTAGTAGGCCTTTCTCTTGTCCTTTTAATTGTTTTGTTGTTTTAAAATACTTTATTGAATTGTTTTTGCAAAGAGGTACTTCCAGGAAACAAATGTAAGCAAACCTTTTCTACCTGACACAGTGTCTGAATTTCCAGGCAACTTTTCGCTCAGTAAATTGACACCTGTTCTTACAGATTAACACAAGAATGACGTAAACTCTTAGGTTCTGCCCAGCATCAGACAGAGACATCCTCTGCCAAGAAAATCCACAGCAACAGAGAAAGAAACACAATCCGGGCGTCCTAGGACCCCTAAGGTCAGGGAAGGGGCAGATCCCTTAGATTTTTAGCCATCAGGTTAGTGTAGAAACTGGAAAGGGGCTCTGCACTTTGTTGGGGTTCTAGAGCTCTCATGCTGAAGAGATGAAAGCAAGACAACCAGTAAGAGCCAGCACGGGTCTGGCCTCTCAGAGAGCTGAGCATCCAGTACTCTAAATGATCAGAACTTAACTGTTGACATCAAGACCAGCGTCAGAGACTCTACTCTGATTTCTTGTCCTTTTAAATCTCTAGTGTCTCTCAATAGAGTGAACCTTTTAAAATATTGTCCAAACATATATTTTTCTGTTCAAATCCCCCTCGTGGGTTTTCAGCTATTTCTTGTGCCACCCTATGCAAACAACTGCAACACCCTCCACTTTATCCACACCCTGACCCTGTGCTATTGCATCTGAAGCATTTATCACTTAGGTGCCATATGTGACTTCTGATAGATTTTCTACAAGGGTGGGCAGTGTCACAGCAGAGAAACAGGCAAAAGGAAAAAGGAAAGGGGCTTTACTATCTTTGAGTATGCAGAGACGATCTGGGGAAAACAAGGGATTCACGGGGATTGGAACAAAAGGAGGCTGAAGCTTTTATGGCCTTTTGCCAGGGGTGGAGTTTGAATGGGATGTTTAGATATACCCGAGGAGCTGATTGGGGTCTTCCCTGAGGCGGTAGGAAGGGTGAAAGGAAACTGTACCCAGGGCTGAGTTGGAGAAGAAAGAAGGAAGTTGGTCTTGGGGAAGATGAGCTGTTGTTTTAAGGACTTCAGCCATATTAGATGACCACCATAATAATTCAGTAATTCATACTAGGGCCAGAGCCTATCAACTTCTTTATCTCTTCCCACTCTTGAATTTTTCAGAGTCTGCACCCAATATATATTCACTAAAGAATTTAACGTGTTTACAGAAATTTATAATTTTGTTACCAGTCTGTTTTTTCTTTTTTCTCGGTTTTGTGGTACAGGGCATTGAACCCAGGGCCTTCGCTTGAGTTACATCTTGTGTCACACACACACACACACACACACACACACACACACACACACACACACACACACACACTCGCACACGATTGTTTTTTAATTTTGAGACAGCGACTGGCTAAATTGCCCAGGCTACTCTTGAAATCGTGACTTTTCTGCCTCACGCTCCCAAGTGCTGGAATTACAAACTTGTACCACCAGGCCTCGGGTGGGTCATTTTACACTCAACAGTTACTTTGTCTAAACTTTCTCCTCGTTTCATGTAATTCCCAAAATCACCTATGCCATTTCCATTTAGAGGACAGGAATCCTATTTCAAAACACGTTTTAGTAGCGTTGGATTTGGCTGCCTTAGAGACTGATTTTAATCCTGATCATTCTTTAAGAATTTGGCACTAACCAGATTGCCGTGGAGGCGAGTAGGCGTCCATAGCAACCCGGGACGTGCAGGCGTCTACAGCAATGCCAGGACGCGCTTCAGCAAGATCCTGAAGGCGAGATCTCTTGTAGGAGGCTACGTTTTGTACACATCCATTAAATCCGAACTCAGAACACTATCAGAATGCAGACCCACCCTGCTAGTGGAAAAAAAGACCTAAGTCCAAACGGTAACAGGGTGCCACAGCAAGCGCCCACGTCCACAGCCAACATGCACCACGTGACACCGCACCCAGCTTTCCTGGGGCAGGCTCCGCCCAGACCCATCTGCGGGCGACCCCGCCCACCCCGGAAGTGGGGCGGAGCTCCCGGGCGTGGGCACCCGGTGGGCGGAAGCGTCCTTTAGAGACGTGCAGGCGGCTTTAAAATTCCTGCTGTCCGGCTCGCTCGCCCCTTTCCTGTGGCGTCAGGCTCTGTGCGGGAGATGGCTGTGGACGTCAAGTCTCGAGCAAAGCGCTATGAGAAACTGGACTTCCTCGGAGAGGGACAGGTGAGCGCCGGGGCTGGGCTGGGAAGGCCCGAGGGGAGCGAGACCCCACAGCACCCCGGGCTCGGTGGGTCGTGCGGGAGCCGGAGGCCTGGACCGGCCCATCGTCCCTGCCGCTGCCCCTCGTTACTTCCTGGGCCGTCCCCTCCTTCCTGAAGAGCAGGAGGCAGCTGAACGCGGGCCGCGCGCCCACTAGTACCCGGGTCCCCCGGGAGCGCAAGCAGCTCGTCCCAGCTCGTCCCTCTCTTTCTAGTTTGCCACGGTTTACAAGGCCAGAGACAAGAATACCAACCAGATCGTCGCCATTAAGAAAGTAAGTAAGATGCCTTGCTGTTTCCCACGTCGTCTCCACCCTAGGCTGCCCTCTAATGACGAGTCACTCCTGTCATTTCCAAGACGATATAGCATTCCTCGGGGCCTAGCGCTCCTAGATGGGACTCCGAGATGGGGCGCTGGAGTTCAACAAGTTTAATTGACTTAAAAAAGAAAAAATTGTGTGTTGTTTTTGCTGCATAGCCTCGGACGTCAGGATAAGAGTCGCCCCATCCGTTGAGTCCTCAAAACTATTTGATACCATTATCAAGGTCACTAGGTCTGCCTCACGTGTGCCTACTCTGTTACAGCTGTATTATCTGCGCGCAAATTTTAAAGCTGCCTGCGAAAGTCCTTCGGGAACATTGACAACGTTGATGTGCATTTTCCAAAATGATTTAAGAAACTTTTTTTTTTTTAATGACAGTCTTACTATGTAGCTCAGGTGGTCTTGGAATTCTTGGTAATCTTCCTGCCTCAACCTCTTTTTTTTTTTTTTTTTTTTTTTTTTTTTTTTTTTTTTTTTTTTTTTTGTCTTTTTGAGACAGGGTCTCACTGTGCAGTTCAGGCTGGCCTTGAGCTCACTTTGTAGCTCAGTGCTGGTCTCGAACTCACAACTATCCTCCTGTCTCAGCCTTCCCGAGTGCTGGGATTACAGGCCTGCGCCACCACGCCCGGCTGCCTCAACCTCTTAAGTGTTGGGAATACAGGTGTGTAGCACCATGGCGGGTACACATGATAGAGAGATACAGAGTTGTTTTTCTTTTTATTTTGGCAGAACCAGGGACTGAACTCAGGCCCTTGTGAGAGAAGCACTTATTCTAATGAGCTAAGTTTAACTTAAACTTAACTGTTTAAGTTAAAATTTCTCCGATAGGACCAGCAAGATAGCTCAGCTGACTTAAGTGCAGGAACCAGGGTTTGATCCCCAGTCCTGCCTGGTGTACCAGCTCAGCCCAGGGGCTCACTGAGCAGGATTCTTTCATGGTGGCGCACTCCTGTAATCCCGGCACTGGGGAGGCTGAAAACTAGAGAATCACTGTGAGTCTGGGCTGTGTAGTGAGACCCTGTACCAAATACATAAATGGAAAAAAAAAAGTCTTAAATGTGTATTATCAAACCGTCGGTGCCCAAAGAAGACCTGATTAATAATAGCTTCAGAGATCTCACTGAGATCAGTCTAAGTGAGCCCAGAGCCACAGAAACATCTGACATTGAGGGCTAAAGGCAGACTAAGGAATGTGGGTTAACTACTTTGGAGAACACAAAGTTATCTCTCTGGACTTCAGGCATTTGCCTAACCCTTAAGTTTACACAACTCTAGCCATTAATGCCCCAAGCAAGGAATGAAACAACCAAAACAGGGCGCTGTGGTTATCTGCAGCCTTGAATCCCAGCTTGATGGAATTTACAAGAGGGAATAGTTCTTCTCCTGCTGTTTATTGCTCTTTGCTCCCTCGGGACATTAGGCTTTTTTCTCATGTCTATATTTCTATGCTTAAAAAAATTCTGATTATATCATCTTTTTTTAGACTTTCTCCTACCTTTTTTTCTGTAGATTTCTGTCAGTTCTTTCTTTTCTCTTTTTTTTTTTTTTTGGATGGTGCTAGCAATAGCACCCAAAGCCTCACATATGCTACCTCTGACCTATATACCTGGCCTGGGTTGCTTATACTGTTTTTCTATTGATTTTCTTAATTCTTTCTTTCATCCTTTGGTTTGGTTTGGTTTGTTGAGACCACTTTTAAAAATGTGGAACCACGTTTCAGTTTGGTAAACAAATTTAACATTTGACACAAAATGTAGCCTTGCATAGCCTGAGTTTACAAGGAGTTAAGCCCATTTAGTTTTCTTTTGAAGTCATCTCTGTGAGCTAACTTTGTTTACAGGAATTAGTGAGGAAGGAATTTTATTTTAGCAAACAGCAAGCAAAGCACTAGTTATTAAACAGCCTAGAATAGCAGTGAGTACACATATCTCACACAAAAAGAAAACAAGGATGTTCATTTAGAGCCTAAAATGTGAGTTAACCCAGTACAGTCTTGAATTTGTGACAGTTTGCTTCTGCCTGAGTGCTGGGATTACAGTTTATACCCTGCTGATAACCTGTTCTGTTCCCCCATATACTTGGGGTATAGGTTTCATTATATTTTTGGCTTCATTTCTGGGCATTCTATTGAGTTCTCTCTCTAGCTTTTTTTTTTTTTTAGTGGAACCAGGGATTGAACTCAGGCCCTTGTGCTTGCCAGGCAAGCATTTACTCCACGACCCAGCTATTCAGTTTTAATGATTAATTCTTTACGTTCCTGATGAAATACTGTGTACCTTTCATTATCATTGGTTCCTAGTAAGTCTTAAAATCTGTTAAGTTCCATGTGGTGTACCTTGTTTTTCCATGTCTAACTCTGTTAAATGAGCCAATTAGGAAATTTGAAACCATCAGGACAATTTGACCAGGAACTGCTCCTAGGTATTATGTACTACTATGGGATTATTGTTAATTATCTTAAATTTGAAAATGCCCTTATAATAGCTCAGTGGATTAAAGTGCCTACAAGCAGGCTCAGGCCTGGGCCTTCCTTGTGCACTAAAACTACAATTGAGACTGGGCATGGGGGCGCACATGCCTGTAATCCTAGCTCTTGGGAGGCTGTAAACAGGCAGTCCGAACTAGTAGTGAGACCCTGAATACCCTGTAGACCTTTCCCTAAAATACAAAAAAATAAAAATAAAAATAAAGTGCCCTTATGCAATTCATGCTTTAGAGATGCTTAACATGTAGGGATGAAAGGACAGGAAGTGTGGAATTTGCTTTAAAATATTTTAGCCAGCAAATGGGAAAGGATGAATTGAATGAATTAAATGTAACATTGTTATTAATCATTGTTGATTCTGGGTACTGAAGTAGCACACTTCATGGGATTTTTTTTTTTTTTTTTTTTTTTTTTTTTTGGTTTGGAAAATGCACTAGTTAAAACATTTTGCTCTTTTTTTCTTATAAATTTTAGAGTCAATTCGGCACTATTCTGAATGATATAAACACACAAACTTTTAGGGGGTGCTCTAGTAAATCACCCCCCCCAGTGCTAAGGATTGAATACGAGGCTCTTTCCCAAGCCGTACTGTTAGTCCCTTGCCTGATTTCATGACTCCCGTTCTCTTTTTTGCCCACTAGTACTCTCTACATGTGGTTTGCTGCAAGTTTTTACAGAGGCTGCATTTTGAAGTGCTCATAGGTTACGTTTTAAGTCTATGTAATTTGCCAGGTGTGGTAGTGAATATCTGTAAACCCTGAGTACTCAGCAGGCTGAGGCAGGAGGATCACTGCAAATTTGAGGCCAGCCTGGACTACATAACAAGACTTTGTCACAAAAAACAAGAGAGATCTGCATAACTTAATGCATTTTTAATATGTGTGGGATTTTGTGTTTTCTTCTCTTTCAGATCAAACTTGGACACAGATCAGAAGCTAAAGATGGTAAGTATTCAGAAACCTGACAAAACAGGAAATTTTTTATTTTCACTGGGGAAATGAGCCAAGTACTACTAAGAGTTACAGTGGTTCTAGGTAGAATTATTACTGTGGCCCAGAAGAGTAAAGACAGATCCAGCATAGAGAAGAGACATTTGGTAATTCTCACATTCACATCACTAAGTAAAATGGAAGGCAGGAAGTTGTTAGTGGCCTGTCCTGCTGATTTCATTACTATTTTAAGTGTTAACTACCTTTGGTTTTGTTTTTTCTTTCTGGGCTTGTAACTCCTTTGAGAGTTTAGGGTACATCTTTGTGGAAGTACACAAAATTCCCTATGGCATAGACATATAAGGGAAAGATTTCTATGATTTTTTTAGAATGCTGAGTCCTGTTTGGTCATAACAGCACATTTCTTATGACAACAGTCCATCATCTGTCTCCCATTTTGAGTTCTATCCTGGGTGTTAGATACTGTCATCTCAGTACCTTACTCTTAGCACAAGACATGTGTCCCTGATACTTGTAGGGCAAGAGACGAGAACCCATTTACTTAGCTGTCCGCCACATAACTGTAGTCTGATGCTCTTAGTGTAATTAATAGCTATTAATTACAGATGTGATGAGCTATTGATAATTGTTTTTCAACCCTGTCAGTCTGTGCTAACCTACTTTAAAAATAAAGCAGTGTAAAAGAAAATCAAATTTGTCTTGCGGATCGTCAAAATTTGCCTAGTTTTTCTGACTGACATTTCCTAAAAATGTATTTGTAAGAAGGGTTGAGATTTCAGAATTATTGTTTACTTCTTGCTTTGCCTTTTTACACAGGTATAAATAGAACAGCTTTAAGAGAGATAAAATTATTACAGGAGCTAAGTCATCCAAATATAATTGGTGTGAGTACAATCTAAATTGTTTGATACTTGGGATCCTGCCATTTTGAACATAGTAGGTGTTGATTAAAACCTCAACAAGATAAATTGTTCTAGGTGAGCCTTGGAGAAGAAAATGAAAAGTTGATCGGCTGGAGTGTTTTCTGTCCTAATTGTTCCTGCAATGAGTGTCTTTTAAAACTGTACAGCTAACTAGCACTTGGGAGGCTGAGGCAGGAGGATTGTTGTGAGTTCGAAACCAGCCTGAGCTACAAAAGTGAGCTTAAGGCCAGTCTGAACTGCATAGTGAGACCCTGTCTCAAAAAGACAGAAAAAAAAGAAAAAAATACAGCTAAGCTGGATGAGGTGGTGCCCGCCTGTAGTCTCAGAACAAATCACTTAATCCTGGAGAGCGAAGTGCCCGAGAGCCAGCCTGTATTCAAAACTCTCCTGTTCCCATGTGGAGGGTTCTGAGCAGTTGTTTCTCAACTTTGTGTCATGGCTTCTGCTTCATAAAGTTGTCATCAGGGGGCCAGGGAGACGGCTCAGGAGAATAAGTGCTTCCCTGGCAAGCGCAAGGACCTGAGTTCAATGCCTGGTTCCACCAAAAACAAAAAAAACAAAAAAACAATAAAGTTGTCATCAGGCTAGCAGAAGACATCAGATGTGGAACAGGGTGCATGGAGAACGCACTTCTTTATGGTATGGTTACTTAGGGAAGTTTTTTGAGGCAGGTTTTCACTGTATCCCAGGCTGGCCTGGAACTTGCAGTTATCCTTCTACCTCAGTCTCTCAAGTGCTGGAATTACAGGTGTGTGCCACCACGCTCAGCTTTTTTTGTGATTTAAAAGGGGTTCATGCTACTGTTCCTGGGGAGACTTTTTCTTAAGTAATGTGCTTTGGAAATTTTTTGAATTAGAGACTGAGGTAAAGTTTTTATTAATTTATTCTTTAGTTATAAATCCCCAAATTAGGGGGAACTTAACTAGTTAGTGGTTAGAAAAAGTTTAATATTTTTGTGCCTCAAAATACTAACTTATCACTGCAAAAAAAAGTAAAATTTAGTAAAGTGATTTCACCTTTATAGGAAATTTCCAATAGTTAACATGTTTAAATTTTTATAAAATGTATATGTTGGTATGGCTTTCCAACAGTGTAAATAGCAAATCTGTTAGGTCCTCAAAATTAGACCCCTCCCAACCTGAAGAGAAAAAGCTTCCACAGACCAGTCTGTTCAGACAGGAAAGCCTACTCACTCACCCCAAGAGACTAAAACAAATCTGTTTATCAAGTTGGCTTCCAGGCCTGGTTCTCAGGATTACAGGAAATACTGTAAGTCTATAGAATGCCACTTAGTAAGTTAGCAAACTGCTGCTGTCATCCTACACTCCCCTCCCCTAAAAGAGGACCAGATCTATTCATGACCCTGAGGAACTTCAAGTTTTTTGTTTTCCTCAGTGGGACACCCCCTCCCATACCTAAGGCAGCCTATGTTTTATTTTCTTCCTGTGTTCATGGTCAGTGGCCTTTTCAGCATTGACCAGCCTGAAATAAAGATATTGCTGTTTGCTTCAGTCATGCCTGTCCTAGTGGTCTCAGTTGCTCCTTGGGGTCTGGCCTGACAGAATCACATTTTAACTTTTTAAAAACTTTTATCTTGTAGCTCCTTGATGCTTTTGGACATAAATCTAATATTAGCCTTGTCTTTGATTTCATGGAAACTGATTTAGAGGTAAGATTAAGATTATTAACCCTATAGGCCTTGTACTAAACTACATTAAAAAAATAAATTAATTTTAAAAAATTATTAAAGAATTTTTTTGTACAGTTTATCAAAGGAAATCATGAATGTTATTCTGTCTTAGAAGATACATGTATTTTATTTGTTTATAAATGAATGAATAATTGAATGAATGAATGATAATGGTATTTGTGTCGATATTCCCCTTTGAAGAGCCCACATATTCCATAGAGAGGAATTGTTTTTTGTTTTTTGTTTTATACGGAACCAGGTATTGAACTCAGGCCCTTGTGCTTGCCAGGGAAGCGCTTATTCCACTGAGCCATTTCCCCACCCTGATAATGGTATTTGAACTGCTTTGTTTCTCTGGTGTGAGAAACCAGAAGTGTAAATAAGGACTAAAATGTGCCATAGATATTGGGAAATGAGAAGAAAATGTTCAAATGAGAAGGGAACTGGGGAGAAGGGAGGAGAAACGAAAGAAAGGACAAAAAAAAATAGAAGGAAAAAATGGAAACAAAGCTTTATAATTAAGGAGTTCAGGGGTTGAAGACACATGAGGAAAATAGGAAAGAGGAAGAAA
>PVKA01027464.1:0-30503 GCA_004027165.1 Ctenomys sociabilis
CACATGATGTGCTGGCTACCCCCTACCCTTCTCTCCTTCATTGTACACCATTGTGTGTGTTTTATAAATTGTGACCTAGGATGAGAATATTATTTTGCCTTTGAAGAAATCGCTTCTTACTTTAATAAAATAAACTTGTATAGCCCTGCTATAATAAATATAGACCTTTTGAGGTCTTTAATCTCATGAATTTGATAATTTAGAGATTTTAGGGTATTAACATGTAAATTGGCTCCAAGAAGGGAGACCCAGCTGTCGTAGTTACTCTTCTCTTGTCCCTGGGACAAACATCCAACACTTAAACTTAGGGAAGTTTAGCTTACAGTTACTGGAGGTTTCATAGTTTAAGGCAGCCGGAAGGAATTACATAGTAAGACCTTGAGACACTGCCATCCCACGCTCCACGGTCTGGGAGGGAGGCTGGGGTGCTGTGTGTCCAGAAAGATCAACTCCATACCTCCAAGTGAGTAGGGAGGCCCATGCTGTGAGTTTTAACAGTTCAGCCTCTCTGGTCCCGCCCCTCAAGCCCCGCCGTGGTCCTCTGGCCCTGCCCCTCGAAAACACACTGCTCCTCAAGGGCCGACTGACCCATGATTTACTTGAGGCTTTTGGGGGACAAATAGATACAAACCATAACACCAACTATAGTTTCCATATTGAGGTAGAAAGAGACAAAGCTCTGATTTAGAATGAGGCACTTGTACTAAGGCAGAGACTAAGACCACTTCAAAGTCAGGGTCAGTGAAGGGGAAATAGTCTCTAATACATAAAATATAAAATAAAATTCTGTTCCTTTCAGAAATGTAGACTCTATCAAATTAATTTATTAATTTCCTGATGGGTGTGGCTGGGACACAGAAAATATTCAATAAACATTTGTTTCATATGCAAATGTGCTCTGAAACCATTAGGATGGTTTGTGCTGTAAATAAGAGACAGGCTGACCTCAAATTTATTTAAACAATAGGACATTTATTGTTTGACCTATCTGCAAGATCTGAAGTAGCAGAGGTTCCGTGCTCAGCATAGTTAGCAATTGAGTGATATTATCCAGGACTCATATTTTCTTCCTCTCTCCAGTTGGAGCCCTTGGCAATGGCCTCTTCCTGAGACTGATGATTCTGAAGTTCTAAGATAACTTTCTTTCTTTTTTTCTTTCTTTCTCTCTCTCTCTTTCTTTCTTTCTTTCTTTCTTTCTTTCTTTCTTTCTTTCTTTCTTTCTTTCTTTCTTTCTTTCTTTCTTTCTGTATTAGGTAGAGGGTCTATAGGATCTCACTATACAGATCAGACTTGTAGTGATCCTCCTGTTTTCAGCCTCACAAGCACTGGGATTCCAGGCATGTGTCACCACATCCAGTCTCAATTGCAGTCTCAGTGCACCCCAGAGGTGGGGGGCCAGCATGTCATGCCAGGGATTGAACCCCAGCCGCTGCACTCTGCCTGAGTAGGTGCTTTAGTCTGCTGAGTTATCTGGCTGGCCCGAAGGTGGCTGCTTTCTAATCCGAGGGCACAGAAAGGGAAGAGAAATCTTTCTCTGAAACAGTCATAATCCTTTATTTTGATTCTTTTTCTCTACAGCCAGCAGATGCCTTGGAGTGCTTGGCTTTAAACTCAAAACCCTTGATTTGTCATCACTTTCCCGGAGCCCTGGGGGAGGGAGAGTTAGACACATGAATGAAATTGGAGTCTAGTGAAAAGAAACGAGGTAGGATGGGGGCTGAGTTGAGTACATGTGTTCCTCAGTGTGTGGTGTGAAGACCAGCAACTTCAGTATTGACAGGAACCTTGTTAGAAATCTAAGATCTCAGACTCACCAAATAAAAATCCATTTTAGCAAGATTCCACTGATGATTTATATGCAAGTAACATTTGAGAAACATTATGTCATGCCCTCTAATCCCCTTGAGGCCCTTTGCCTGGCTCAGAAGGCCAATGAAAGTGTGCTTCTTCAAGATCAGCTTCATAGGGGCCAGCGAGATAGCTCAGTGGTCTAAAGCTCCTGCTTAGGCAAGCTTAGGCAAGCACAGAAGGACCATGGTTCGATTCCTGGCACCACTGGGTAGGCTGAGCTGTCCACAAAGAAAAAAAGATTAACTTCAGGACCATCATTCTTGCACTCCATGGCACTTTGTTTCTGTCGTTAATGTATTTTCATCCTATTGCATTATATTCAGTTGCTTATTTTACCTTACAGTCCTCAAGCAACTATGTTAGTACTTGGTACTAGAAATTACTCAATGAATTCCCATCCATCCATTCATTTATTCAATATTTTTTTTGTTGAATACCTGTGATATTTGGCACCAGTCTTCTTTCTGGGGATACAACAGTGAACAAAGCAGACCAAGCCAATGATCTCATGGGGCATACATTTCAGTCAAAGGAGTGAGATATTTTAAATTATATTATTTGTTTTCTATTCTTGTGAAGTGAGTGAATTAATTTGGCAAACATTTATTGAGTATCTATGGTATAGCAAGCACTGTTCTAGGCACTGTGAATAAAAACAGCCACAAATTCTTGTCTTTATGGTGCTCACATCCTAGTGGGGTTTGGTGAGAGGTGGATCAGCAATAAAATGAACTATATGGTACACCAGAGAAGCATAGATTATGGAATAAGCAGAGAAAAAAGCCAATGCCATAGAGATACACTTTTGCGTAGGGCAATCAGTGTGGGCAGTTTGTGTTCCATTAGGAAGAGAGGCACTGGGCTGCAAGGAATGGTGGTGGGAAACTGAAGAGGCTTGCATGTGTGGCGCTACTTTTTTTCTTTGAGGACTTGGGCTCTTGGTGAGATATTAAAAGGAAAATGTCATGTAGACAAGGAAGTTCATGGAGGTACCATATTAACCACCATGAGTATGGCCCCCAACACTAAAAGCGAGAGCCATGAAGTAGAGTTAGTTTACCAAGGAAAGACTGCAAAGAACCATCAGAATTCCCAACTGAGCTTTGGAGAACACGAAGCCTCTAAACATAAGAGGGAAGGAAGAAGATATTTTTGCCTTGCCCTGAAACATCATGAGTGATTGATTGAGGTAAAACAAACAAACAAACAAGTTATTTTGCACCTTATCCTTTCTTTGTACTGATCATAAATAAAAGAGAAATATATTTCTTACTTGGGGAAAGAAATGCACGAAGTGTGGTGAAATTTTAATACTTTTATGTATGTATAAAGCACAAAACTTTTGTGCTAAGCCAACATTTGACACAGCCACGTGTGTCTAGACAAGTTCAATCAAATTGGCCAGGAAAGGGTCTGTCTAATCCTCTCTGCCTTATCCTTGCAGCTGCTCCATGGCACAGGCCTGGGGGTGTAGCACAGCCTCCGGGCCAGCCCCAGAAGAAGCTATTGGGCCCAGAGCTGGGTTTTCACTGTCCTACCCACACCACCTGGAACTGAGCTTCTGTTGTGGCAGCCTTGGTGATCAATCAAGTTTGGGTTGCTATTTAATTTTTTACCAATGAAGGGCCCTTCTAACCTCCACTGGTAGTAGGAAAGCTTCTCTTGCCTGTTCCCAGTGCCTTTCTCTCTTGGCTAGCCATGGCATTTATGTTGTCCAAGTATGGTAGCTGATACATTGTGTGAACTTGAGATGTGGGACGCTGAGCAGAATCAGCTCCAGCAGTTCTGGCGTGGGGAACCCTGTCCTGCCCACAGAAGGGAGGGAATTAGGGAGCAATTGTTCTCCCCTTAGGGTGTGACTGGTCCCGCCCTGGGGCACAACTGGGGCTGCCCCAGAGTGACTCAGCACAAAAAGTGTGCATAAGGAAAGCTTCACCACTTTGCTTCCTTGGAGAAGTCTTGGTTTTCCATGCGCCATTTTGCGGCTGTGCTTCATCATAGGAACTTGAACAGCTATGCTGCACTCCTTTGTTTTCTGCCTCCATGAGCTGCTGCTGTTTGCCTTAGAGCCAGCTGAGAATGGACTGAAACCTCTACAAACTGTGAGCTAAATAAACCTTTCCTTCCTTAATTTTGAGTGTTGGGTATTTGTTCCAGCAACAAGTGAAAAGTACCTAAGACACCATAGTTATTTCTTTAATGCTTTCAAATATATTCTTTTTTTTTTTTTTTTTTTTTTTTTTGGTGGTACCAGGGATCGAACCAGGACTTTGCACTTGCCAGGCAAGCACTTATTCCACCGAGCTATCTCCCCAGCCCATCAAACATATTCTCAGATTTCTGTAGAATGGGAAATCATGCTCAAATGTGAATCACCAACACTTTGCTCATTAATAGAATATAAGACATTTCCTGGAATTCATTTGTTCATCTATTCCACAAAATATTTATGGAGTGACTTTTATGTGACAGGCATGTGCTAAGTCTTAGAAATATAGCAGTGAAGAAGTGACAGTTCTGGCATTCACAAAATGTATAGTCAAATGGATAAAACTTCCATAATAAAAAAGTGCTGAAATAAGATAAATACTGAGTTATGCATTTGGGAGAATAACAATAGAGAAATAGAGTTTTATGCAGAGGAGACGATGTGTACAAAGGCTAGGAAGCAAGAAAGAGGGACTGGTGAATTTCTTCCGAATGACCAAAGGCTGAGTGCTGGTTTTCACACTACTGGGAGGTGGTGAAGCTATTTAAGAGGTGGGGCTGGGATCTCAGCCTGTTATCCATGCCAGTCTTGAAATCCTAGGCTTAAGTGACCCACCCACCTCAGCCTCCTGAGTGTTGAGGCTATAAGTGTCTGCCATGGTGCCCAGCTTAGCTAATAGTTTTAACCTGGGGATTGTCATAGTCAGACTTGCATTTTAGGAAGGTCAAGTTTGTAGTGTGGAGAACAGGTTGGAAGCCAAAAGACAAGTCAGAAGATAACTGCAGTCTCCCTGGCAGGAGCCCGAGGTGATCTGAACTGTCACAGGGAATGAAGATAAAGGGACAGAGTTACAATCTATGTAGGAAGAATGTGTGATTGGTTGGATGGGGTCAGAAAAGGAGAGAGGAGTCAAGGACGATGACCAAGTTTCTGAATCAAGTCTGTAGCACAGCCATTCTTTGAGGATGGGGTGAGTGCTTGTCACACTTAAGTCACTTTGGGCTTGAGTACAACCTCCAACCACTCAACTATGAAGTTTCACCTTCATACAGTCTCTTTTTCCCTCGGATCCCATTCTTGCTAACTCCTGTTTTTAGGGAAGAACTTAACAGCTGCAAGCTTTTTAACAGCATGACAGTTGAACCAGCCTTCTTTTACTACTGTTTATATCTGAGCACTGAGCATCACACACAGACACACACAGACACACAGACACACAGACACACAGACACACAGACACACACACACACACACACACACACACACACACACACACACACAGCTTCATTTAAAAGAAAAAAAAAGCTGAAAATGATGGCCCTTGAGTCCCAGCTAGTGAGGAGCTAGAGCAGTGCTGGACCAACCTGGACAACATAGCACGACCTTGTCTTAAAACAAAAATAAACAAACAAAAATCATGATTTAGAAAACTTTTTAAAGAGAACTTTAAAAAACCTTCAGACCACCTACACTGCAGCCATGTATGTGTTGAAGGTGCTACCACATAGAGAGTTCTCCATTAGCTTAGTTATTTTCCGGTGCTGAGACAAAATATACAACAGAAAGAGTTAAAGGAGGAAAGACTTATTTCAGCTCACAGTCTGTAGAGGTTTTAGTCTGTAGGCAGCTGGCCCTAAGGCAGGGTGGCCTGTGGACAGGCATTGCAGAGGAGATATAGTTCATGGCAGGTAGCAGCAGCAGCAGCAGGGAGCCTGCCTTGCCCTTTATATTCCATCCAGGCTACAACCATATTTATTGGTGCCACCCATACCCAACCCACACCCTTAAACTTAGTACAGACCCTTCATCTACACTCACACACCCTAATCCAGCCACTTCAAAGTTCCCCCCATGACTTGATGAGGCTTTGGGGGGGGGACATCTAGATACAACCTATAATATCTATCCAAAGCAATCTCCCTAGATATCTTTATTAATTTATTATGCTCGTATTATAACTTACAGGACAGCAAAGGACAGTTAATGATGCACATAGAAAGCCCTAGATGAAAATATTTGACAAAAAATAGATTTAAAAAGAAAATAAGTGCACCTGGTCTGTCTTAAATGCTCTTTAAAAGATTCTTTCGGGAAAGTTCCTATGAGTGAGTTAAGGCTGTGTCTCTCAGGGCTGCCAGCACTGTCTTTGACCAACAGCTGCACCATGTAATGCTAAGTTGCAAAAGGCTTCTCCTGTGCCTGGTTGCAGCCGCATCCCTGGTACACTGACCCAGGGGGCAGTGCCAGAGATCAAACTCATACCCAGGACCTCACACAGGCTTAGCACATCCGCAACCACTGAATTACAGCCCCAGCTCCAAGCTGACGCACTGAAGAACTGTTAGGATGCCAGACTTTCCAGTGTCACAATAATGTAGAAACCTGTGTACTTCTGACAGACTCCTTGAACTGTGTAACAGGCATGTGTGAGTCAGACAGTGTGGCTGTCTTTCCACATAGGCCCCTTGATTACTGCCCCTGGTAGCTATGCTCAAGGCTAAGACAATAAAGTGAAATCATTCTTCAATTCGAGGACAAACACAATGCCAAGCCGAGTGGTGTTTAGAAGATGTATCTTTACCAAAATAGTAGTTTATCTGTCCATATGAGTTTTCAGATAATGGATGATTGTAAATCTTGTTTTAATCTCCAAAAGGGTTTTTTGTCTTTGGAATTACAAAAGTACTGGTTTTATAGATGTTTTTTTTCTTCTTCAAGGGACTCTAATTGCTGAATTAAATGTTGTATCAAGGCCTATGGTGAAAGAGAGTAGGTTAATTAGAAAAGTCTAGTGAAAACTATTGTGATCCCTGGTAGCTGATAGGAATGGCTAACATGCCTACATAATTTTTCATGAAGTCTAATGTTCTTATAATAACAGGGTAACAGTTTGATGTATAGTGTCCTCAGATTCTATTATTACCTACTGTCACATAACCAAGGTAGATTAAAGAATAAACAAATAGTGATACATTCACTAACTTACTCTATGTTTTATAACTAAATGCTTTCATACCTATTAGGCTGCCTTCATTTTTATTTTTTCCTTTCCTGAGAATTGAACCTGGCCCTTGAAATGGAGCTATGTTCCCAGCCCTTCTAAAATTTTTCATTTTGAGGCAGGACCTGGAGCTGGGGAGACAGCTCAGTGGAATAAGTGCTTCCCTGGCAAGCATAAGAGTCTGAGTTCAATCCCTAGTTCTGCTAAAAAAAAAAAAAAAAGAGAGATAGAGAGAGAGAGACAGGACCTTACCAAGTTGTTGAATTGTCCAACCTGGCCTTGAACTTGTGATCCTCCCATTTAAGTCTCCCAGGGTGCTGGAATTATAGGCATGAACTAACACACCCAGCCAAGCTGCTCAGTGTTGACTATATCAAGCTACAAAAGTGCTAGAAAATGGAGAAGTGGAATTTCTGTTGGGAATTCAAGAAGGGGAATTATATTTGAGCCAATAAAAGTAGGAGCTAACAGGAATCACTATGAATCAAAATCATATTGGCTTCCTTGTTCCTTGCCAAGCCATTTTATTCCGGCGGTGGCAAGAGCACTGGAGTGAAGACCATGCCATACGAGCACTTTGTCCTGGTATAACCGTGGACTTTGCCCAAAGATTGCCTTTAAACCTAAATGTCTTCACTGGGCAAATGGAAGTGCTGGATCAGACAGTACTAGTTTCTGGATTGCCCTGAACTTGTTGCTTTCTGTTTTACCCTTCCCAGTGCTGCTAGGGAAGGTTGGCGTAGGGATAGAAGGGACCCTTGGGGCAGGTTAAAATAGACCTGGGTCCTCTTTAAAGGATGGAAAAAGTAGCTCCTGTGTAGCTATGAGCAGCAGGCAGCTTTGTGGTTGAAAGTGAACAGGTTGTGGTTTTGACACCTGCTCTGTGCAGGCCACAACGTCCCTTTCGGTGCAGGTTTCCCTGCCTACTCCAGTCCCTCTATGAGCCCACAAGACCAAACACCTAGCAGCAAACCTTACACCAATCAGTTAAGCATTGACTCTCAAGGGTGTGGAAACCCAGCCTCTACCCATAAAATAGGATCACTACCCCAGATTTGATGGTGACCCAGCTCTGGGTGCCGTCACTTTCATAGTGGCTTTGTACCACTTCCTCTTGTGATAAAATACTTTCACTTTGCACTGGTGTTGTCTGACTCCTCTTCCTCATTCTACATCACAGAGGTAGGCCCAGCAAGGGAGAGTCTGAGGCCCTAGACCAAACAGGCCTGCTGGATGCAACACTAGGGGCTTTACTTTCTCAGAAAACTAGTTCAAAGTTTACAGAAATCACTGTGTGCCTGACACCCTTACAGATTTGAAATAGGCTAGAAAGATCATTGGCATCAGTGGTTTTTCTTTTAGGTGCTGGGAACTTAACCCAGGGCCTGCATGTTAAGCGTGTACCCTACCATTAAACAATCTGCTTTAATGAGACTTTCGATAACACTTAAGGATTACTGATCAAATGGAGTGTCGCACATAACATTAAATTGAACTTGCTTATGCCTTTTGTTATCCTGGCACCATCTAGTACTTTTGGTACTTTTATCTTTAAAAACATGCTCCATCAGCACTGGTGAGAAGAGACTTGACCTGAATCTATTCTGTATGTCAGAAGGTTGTCACATTTAAGCATTTCCACATTTTTTTTTTTTTTTTTTTTTAATGACAGTTACTAGTAGGTTAAAATAAAGCCCCAGGCTCAACCACAGAGAATTCTGGGAAATGTAGTTTATGTATTTTTATGGGAGTGCTTTGCAAACAAGAGAGGAGAGGGTTTTGGGGCACTGTCTCATTGGAGATATATAAAATTTTCCAGGGCACCCTAGACTTGGCCAAAGGAGAGCCATTTCTGCTGTTGCTGGCAGCAGTTCTCGAGTAAAAGCCCACTGCATTTTATCTTTGCGTGTTTGTTTGTTCTGCTTGTTGAACACTGGCTTTTATATCATCTTGTTCTGTAATTCAAAACTGACTTTATAATTAGGTCTGAAAAGGAATGGTTCCCAGGCAAATCCCTTATGAAACTGGTAAAAACAGTTGCATTCACTTTGGCTTGTTTTGATGTAATTTGTCAGGGAGAGCTGCTGGGTCACTGTTTTAAGTTATGTGGGACTAGCTGCTCCTCTCTGTGTTGGTATGGGGGAGGGGATGAGGGGCGAATTGGCTCCTGGGAACTTTGTATGGATGAGCAGAAGATGCTGGCAGACTCTTTCATCTTGGGACAGTAAACTCCAAATTGGTTCATGCATTCAAGCCCACCTGGCTCAAGTTTAGCTGTTTTGCCTGAGGAAAATGTTTAACTAGCTCAATTACAGGGGCCATGCGGGGACAATCTAGGAAGCAGATGGAAAACAATTTCTAGTGTGCTAATTCAAAGTTTCCTTTTTAAAAAATTCTATTTAACAGAGACCCATAACTTTCTAGTTAATTTACATACTTAAAATTAGGGTTCAAAACTAACTTCTCAATAGAGAAAATTGTTACTGAATTTGTGAGTTCTTTTTTTGCTTTAACATCTGGAGATGGAACCATCAGGAGATCTAGGGGTGGAACATATTGGCCTGACTTGGTAGAATCTTAGATTCCCTACCTCTGTTTTTGACCAGGGCAATTTCACTTTGTTTTGGTTGAATATGCTTCCATGTAAGATATCCTTTGGAGGTAATATCCCACTGCTCTAAAACTTTGGAAAGTGACTGATTTAGACTAGGGTCATGCCACTTGAGCTTTACGCCATCGATTAGGTTAAAACCACGTGCTAGTCTACAAAGCAAGCCTCAAATACTGAAGACTGATGCTCTGGGATCATAGTTCCTCAACACCCAAGTGCTCTGTAGATACCATGTATTTTATTTGCTTTTGTCTGAGAACTCAGATTCAAATCTTCCTCTGTGCTCAGATTCAGCTATTATTCTGTTCCTTCCCCAGATACTCAATCCACTTGCATTATTATTATTATTGTTATTATTATTATTATACTGAGGATTGAACCTAGAATCTTTACACCAAACTACGTTCCCCAACCCTTTTAAATTTTATTTTGTGGTAGGTCTTGCTAAATTGCTAAGTTGCCCAAACTGGGCTTGAATTTGCAGTCTTCCTGCCTCAGCCTCCTCTCCCACAGTGCTATGACTATAAGTATGCACCACTGTGCCCAGGCCTTCCAGTTTTATGAAGGCCTCCATCTGCTCCAACTTGTCTCCGGTGGTCTGGTGTTTGTCAAATTGCTCAGTATCTGCCTCAAAGACAGAGAGGCCTGCAGAGACCACTTGAGCCCACATTTTCCCTGGCTGCTTGGCTTGTGGTAATTTTCCCAGGCTTACGTAATATGATGGTGCCATCCAGGATAGAATCATCTCTCTGACTGCTCCTTGCCCTAGAGTCATCTCTGTTACTACAGTTTCTGAGAACACAACTCCAAATGCTGTTCTTTTGTCCATCTGTTTCCCAGTTTCTAATTTTTTATAGCTGTCTTGATTTCTACAGTCTGTTATGTTGGTTTGTGAGTGTGTGTGTGTGTGTGTGTGTGTGTGTGTGTGTGTGTATCTCAGAGAGAGAGAGAGAGAGAGAGAGAGAGAGCTCTTTTAGGTTCATAACCTTTTATTCATGTATTCTTTCCAGTGCATCTTCAGAGGGAGGTGAAGTTAAAGATGTGTGCTGAATCTGTTGCTTTACTAAAATTCCTTATATATCTCTTTTTAAAAACACTATTTATTTTTCTGTATTTTTTTAGGGAAGGGTCTATAGGGTGTTCAGGTTCTCATTACTAGACTGGACTTGTAGTGATCTTCCTGTTTATATCCTCCCAAGTGCTGGGATTACAGGCATGCACCACCATGCCCATCTCAACTGCTATCTCAGCATACCCAGGGTGGGGCCAGCAGGCCCAGGGAGTGAGCCCTTGGCGCCTGTGCTTGCTTGCAGGTGCTTTAATCTGCTGAGCTATTTGGCTGACCTTCATTTCTTTTTAGTACTAATGAATATTCCATTTTCTGAATGTGTCACCATTTATTTATCCATTCATCTATTGAAATAACTCTTGTTTATGTTCACATTTTATTAATTATGAATGAAGCTACTATAACCATCCCTATGCAGACTTTTGTGAAGATAAGTTTTCATCTCACTGGTGTAAATATCAAGGAGTGGGACTGCTGACCATATGCTCAAGAGTAGGTCTGGCTTTATAAGAAATTGTCAAATGAATGGTGTGATTTTGCATGCACACAGAAAGGAGAGGGAAGTTGCTGGTGCTCCACGTCTTCACCACACCAGCTTTTTTTGTCCTGATTTTGCATTTTAGCCATTCAAATACATGTGTAGTGGTTTCCCTATTGCTGTTCTAATTTGTAATCTCCTAATAATGAATTTATTTTTTATTAATTATTATCATTATTTTTTGGTGCTAGGAATTGAACTCAGGAACTTGTGCTTGCCAGGGAAGCACTTGTGCCTCTGAGCTATGTCCCTGGCCCATGTAATTTCCTAATACTATTCAGTGTCTTTTCATAGTTTTTAAAAATGAAGAGAGATTTGAGAGAGGAGGTATTGGGAATTGAACCCAAGATAGTATGGCCCTCCTAGGGTTCTGGGGCTGGCACGACATGTGATACTGGGGATCAACCACTACCAGCCTGATATTTCAAACATAATTTCTTTATCTATATCAGATATATGCTTTGCAATGATTTTATTTGTTTTTTATTGTCTTAGTGGAGTTTGACTTTTATTTTTAGCGCATATTTTCCCCAGGAAATGAACACTAGAGTTTGAAATAAATTTACTGAAGAATGCTTTGCCTTTTATGGTACTACTTACTTACACAAATAACCTAAAAGCTTAGTAACACCTTATGATGCGTTATAGAAAGTTATTTTTAAAAAAGCAAATTAATTTATCATCTTGCTCATCATGTTTCAATGATATATTATAAAATGGATAGATTAATTAAATTATATCAATTTAATCCTGTTGAGTAATTTTATATTGTTCTTCCAGAGGTGTTTCATAGTGTTTTAAATAACTTCTTTGAAATATTAATTAACATGTAAATTTGATTTACAAAATGGAGCCAGGAGGGCTGGCCAAATAGCTCAATGGATTAAAGTGCCTGCAAACAGAACAGGGGCCAGGGGGCCTAGATGGCAATTGAGACTGGGCGTGGTGGTACGTGCCTAGAATCCCAGCTCTTGGAAGGCTCTAAACAGGTGGATCACTATGAATCCAATCTGGTAGTGAGACCATGAGCATCTTGTAGACCCTACTCTAACACACACACACACACACACATACACACACACACACACACACACACACACACACACACACACAAAACCAACAAAACAGAGCCAGGCTTTTTGTGAAAGTAAAAAGGGTGACTGAATTGATGAAGAAGATAACTCCTTAGGTTATTTGGCAGTTATTTTCCAAACTTGAATATGCAGTATGTTAAGCTCCAGGTTTTCACAACAATATATTTAAATCATATGTGAAGTACTTTATGTTGAAAAAATGGAATTAGGAGAAAGATAAATTAAGGTTGATGGTTTTTCTAATCTTGCCCACTTCCAAAGGATAAAATATAATATCTCAGTGCAAGAGTAACAAGTGTGAAGAATGGTGACTTAATTGGCCTTGGTAAATTCTTGTTGGGTTGGTAGATATTTCAGAACTACAGAAGTTGAATGCCTTTTTTGACTAACACACCATTTTAGAGATTAGGAGGCTTCCAATTCTGAACTTCACCAGTGTGAAGCAGGGTCTGTTCCACTTATCAGCCTGCCTTTGTACATCGTTTTTGGTGATGTACATTGTCTATGAAATGTAATACAGAAGGAATTCAAATTTGGTTAAATTGAAATGACAAAGGTTTTTTCTTTTCCTATCTGCTCTTAATATATGTTTCTCAGTGTTTACAGTTATTAAACAATGAAGAAGAAAAGTGTTGCTGTGCTGGCCCCATCCCTGGGGCTGAGCCCAAGATTGAGACTGGGTGTGGTGGCACATGCCTGTAATCCCAGCACTTGGGAGACTGAAAACAGGAGAATTGCTATGAGTCTGATCTACATAGTAGAGCCTGTACTAAATACAAAAAAAAAAAAAGAAGAAAGGTGTTATAAATCTCCACCTTATTCTACATATAAATCATATTTTAATTGATGTGTACAGTGAACTAATTGAAGAAAAAATATTTTCACTAAAAGAAACATTTCTAATAAATTACTTTTTATATTTAGTGATCTTTAGTCAAATATTGAACTGACCATATATTGACAGGAATTATAGTGATAAGTCAAATCACAATAATTTTAGTACCTAGAGAGTTAGAATCACAGCAAATAAGATGCCATTTATAAAGTTTATTTGGATTAATATTTTGGTTTTAGAGAAGTATGATAGGATGATTAATAAACTTCAAAAACAATAAATAAAATACCACAATAGAATAACACATTGTGGAAGTATCAAGAATGAAAGGAAAGATGTAAATTTTTAAATGTAAAGAAATAATTGTTGGGGTTTTTGGTTTATTCTTAGTACATGACATACAGCTGATATGGTTGATTCACTGTGTTACCTTGAGAGGTCTAAAAGCTAGCTTGGGTAGATAGTTCAGTGGTTTAAGAATCTGCCTGGCAAGTGCAAGGACCCAAGTTCAAGTCTGGTTACTGCATGCTGTACCAGCTTGGAACACTGGGCACACCTTGGTGTCCCTAAAACCGGGCATGGTGATGAATGCTTGTAATTAAAATGCTGAGGAGACTGAGATAGGAGGATCACTGTGAAACCAAGCTGTACAGTGAGTCCCTGTATCAAATAAAAAAAATTAATGAAAATTTAAAAAAAAGCTTAATTAAGTAATTCAGAGTTCTACATCCTAGCATGTAGAGGACATAACCTTACACTCAAGAATGTTATTCATTGTGTCAGCTTGAGAAGTTCAGAAGCTTACCTAAGTGACTTAGTAGGGGGCCAGGGTCTTCACCTTGTAAACATCTTTATCCTGTGCAAGAGGCCAGCACAGAGATGGTGTGAGTGCCACACCCACCCAGGCAGGGAGCCTGCATGCAGTGCAAAGGCGGGAAAGAGGCTTGTTCTCTCCTTTTGCTCTTGCTGCATTTTCTGTCTTCCCCCACCCTGAAAAATCACCCCTCTGCCATGCTGCCACCCTGCTTTGGAGCCCTCTGATTATGGACTGAAACCTCCACAAGCTAAATAAACTTTTCTTCCATAATTTTAGGCATTGGATATTTTGTCCTAGAAATGAAAGTAACCAGCACAACAACTATTTTGGTATTTGTGTTGTTTTAGAAATAATGAAATTTCTAATAACCATTTCATCAGAATGTCTATTGCTACAGTATATCAGAGCTTGCTTCCAGGTAATTACATAAATATATGATAAAAAGTTTAGAGTGTTGTTACCTGAAAGCCTTAAAAGTCTCTGCCCTAGGTGATTCTGATATTGAAGACCACAGGGTGGGTCTTAAATCAGCTCTGCCCATTTCTAGATATTCTAAAATGACCCACTTTAATTATGTTCCTTTCATTTTAGTCTAACATTTAGACCTTCAAGCTTAACTCTTACAGATTCATTGTGTATTAATATCTTTTTTTTTTTTTTTTTTTTTTTTTTTGTGGATCCAGGGATTGAACTCAGGCCCTTGCCTTTGCCAGGGAAGTGCTTATTCTACTGAACCATCTTCCCAGCCCCTATTAATATCTTAATCATATTAAATAGATCCCGTGACAGTTAACCCATCTATAGGAAGAGGAGGGGGTACTTATACAAATACACTAACGTGTAATGACTGTATCTAAGAGAATTCTCCACTATCAATAGACTTTTTTTTGCAGCAAGTGCGGCTATGACTTAGTAATACCAGTTTTGGATGGGTTAGTTTTCCCAGACCTATGGGCCCAGTTTCTTCATCTTATAGTATGAACTAGTATACTTAGGTCCCTCAAGTTCTATACTTCTTTTTTTATTAGTGTGTCATATGTATCTGGAAAATTTTTTAAATACATAGAATAATTATTCCAATATCTTTTCCAGTTATTTTTTTCACAAACATGTAGTAACTGAATTTGTTAGCATAGTATTACCGCTCAATTTTAAAATATGAGCCTAAGAATAAAAATATATAAAAGAAAGTCAGGGGCTGGCCAAATACTCAGCGGATTAAAGCGCCTGCAAGCAGGAACAGGGGCCGGTTGGATCTCTAGCCTGCCACGCAGGCCCTGCCCCCAGGGGGTGGGGTGGAGAGCTGAGACAGTGATTGAGACTGGGCGTGACGCGCACCTGTAATCCCAGCTCTTGGGAGGCTGTAAATAGGCAGATAACTATGAGTCTGATCTAGTAGTGAGAACCTGAACACACTGTAGACCCTTCCCTAAAATACAAAACAAAACAAAGCAAAAAACAAAAGAAAGAAAGTTGTAGGCATTGTTCTAACCAGAAGCTCTGGAATTTGAAAAGTAGATGGTGTAGCCTCATGAGTAAGAATAGAAATAATAGGGAGATGGTCAACCTACTTATTCATTCCAATCCCAGATTCACAGTTAGTAAAGCTATAATTATACTCCAAGCCCTGACCTAATCCTACTTTGCTATGAAAATGCTTTTTGGTATGTAACACTGGGGAGCTTGATCACTACATAGCCTATGTAAACTTTCAAAGATCTGTTTACTTTGAATTTCTAGTTATATGACAGTGCATGTTGTATTAAAACTTGTTTGAAATGAATGTCATAATTTGAAATTACAATTATCTATCTAATCAGAGTCATTCTAGCTAGGAAGCTTTATGAAAAGTATAAGAAATTCTTAGATAATAGTGCAAGGCTATGCTAGAGTTTTTTTTTTTTTTAATGCATTTAATGCAAGGTCTACAGGGCCTCACTACACAGATTGGACTCGTAGTGATCCTCCTGTTTTCAGCCTTGTATTAGGGTTTTACTTAGAGGATCAGATATAATATAAGGAACAGATATTAACACAAGATAAGGAATTACAAGACTGGCTTATGACAGTCAGCCGCAGAGCCAGATGAGGGAGCTTGCATGCCTCAGACTGAAGAATTCAGTCCCAAGGTCTGAACTGGGGTCTATGATGGGAGACTGAAGAGTCTGCGATGAAAGTTGACGGGTCTGCTACGCAAGCGAAGGATCCAAGTTGGAAGCTGAAGACTAAACTTCCTCTGACTAAATGAGGGAGAGAGAGAGACAGAGAGAGACAGAGAGAGAGAGGAAGGGGGAGGAGGAGGGAGAGGGGGAGGGAGAGATCTACCATTCCTCAGCCCTGTTTATATGGTCCAGTTTTGCTGAGTCCCTGTGGGGCAAAACCAATTGTGTTCCAGGGCGGGACCCCCATCAGCCGGAACTAAACTGGAACTGTGCCACAGAGTCATCTTGCCGAGTTGACACAATGTATCAACCACTACAAGCCTCCCTAGTGCTGGGATTATAGGCTCACCCCACCATTCCATCTCAATCACCATCTCAGCACATGCTCAATCCCAGGATTGAGCCCTAGTTCCTGCATCTGCTTAAACAGGTGCTTTAATCCACCGAGCTATCTGACCATCCCTTATATGCTAGTTTTAACAGAATAGCCAAGATCTTTTTGTTTTCTGGACAGAACATCCGTTCCTTTATCTTCTCTGTGAGGAGTTGGCAACTTACATAAGGTCACCTTTAACTTTTTAAGATGCAGACGTACCAGTTTATTGCCACACATTTTTCTTTTTTGATCTGCACAATTCCTGGCAACAGACAGGGGTGCTGTTGGTCATAGTTTGAAGAAGCTGCAACAGAGAGCCACTGTGGCTTTCCCCCATTCACCCAACTTCTTCAAGATGATTAAACAAGGAACCTCACTGGGTCCTCCTAGGAGCTGATCTTTGTTCCCAGCTGGAAGACAGTGTATCCTGGCCTCAGCATTTAGGAGCCTGAAGCTTTGTGGAGCCCGTGTGTTGTGAGGGTTCCCATCCTTCCCAGCAGAAAGGCTCTGTGTATCTGTTGCACGTGCCTTAGGTCTACCGCTGACTGATCTAGGTGGTCCCAATTGCTAGCTCTGCTAACAGCAGGCGTTATCACTGAGTCCTGATTTGTATGCAGACTCCAAAGTCTGGATGTTAAGGCACGCTTCCAGGAAATGATAATGTCACAACCAGTACCAGTGAGATAATTTCTGTTTTGTTTCCTACAGTATGAAAGCATGAGAGAAATTTCTAAAAACCTCTTTGTACTTGACCCACTCCTCCAAGCAGCCAAATGAACCTGAGTAGGGGTACTCTTTTTGTTCTCAGGAAGAATTAAAACTCTTCCTAACCTGTCCCCAAACTTAGCTCCTGGAGGTTCTATGCCAACCAAACAGCGGAGCTCCCAAAGGCTGAGACCGAGTGGACCTCCAGTTTGCTCATCTTGTGCCCCAGAAGAGGGAAGACGATTAAAGGAGAATGAGTGTAAGGCACCGGACTGAATACTAAAGACTCTTGCCCCATAGTAGAAGTTTCCTATGGCTGTGTTTGGCCATTAGGGTAATGGAGAAAATAGAGGACCTTTCACTCTCAAACATATCCTGCAGGTTTTTTTCCCGAGGATTTGAATAAATCCTTCATTCCCTTTCCTGGGTATCATACTATCCTACTCCTTTCCTTACTCTTAGACTATCCAAAGGAGGAAGAGAAAACTCATACCTGTCATATCTATGATGACAGGTTCTATTCACTGAGCACTGCTTGGTGAAGGGCTTCCTTAATGGGGCAATTTATTTTTTAAAAAATTCATGTGTCAGAGAACTTGCTTACACAACTAACCCTATCTGTGTCCAAGGCTATAGGCACATTAGCAGAATATGAGAATTTTTCCTATCTTTTTCAACAGAGGAGCCCAAGCCCTATGGCTCTGGACCCTAGATTTTTTTTTATTTTTTTTATTTTTTGTTAACTTCTGAGAAGAATGAAATGGCCTTCATTTGTAAAGGTCTTCTTCACAAGTGGCAACTAGAGACCTGAGTTTCTGTGGTTTATTTGCTCCTGAAAATGTGAATTAGATGCTCATATTTTTTAAAAAGAGGTACTAAATATATAAAAATTCCAATTTCTAGTGTCTCTTAAACTTTCACAAGATATAGTCATATTCAGCCTGACTCCAGTGTAACCACACACAACTGGAACCAGTGGGGACTTTAATTTGAGACCAAGATGACACCATCCCCACCAGCTTTCCCAGCATGCCATACTCCTGAATATCTCCTATGTTCCCCACTTCATCAGAGAATATTCCTACTTAGCTTCATTTCAGTTTTTATTTTCAAGCACTGGAGACTGAACACTTGCTCTGTCACTGAGCTACCTCTCCCAACCTTTTAACTTTTACTTTGAGACTATTTCGCCAAGTTTCCCAGGTTGGCCTCAAACTTCCTCCTGTCCTGATCTCCTAAGTAAGCAGGATTACTGGTGTGCTGCCAGCTTCATTTTACTTTTTGATCTGTGGTCTGGGTGTATTGATAGAAAAATAATTGGATACTTCCACAGCAATGAGAGGAATTGCCCAATTCTAGAAGTGAAGGGCTTCCTGATTTTTTAAAAAAATTCATGTGCCAGAGAACTTGCTTACAAAACTAACCCTATCTTGTGTCCAAGGCTATAGGCATATCAGCAAAATATGAGAAGAATTTTTCCTATCTTTTTCAACAGAGGAGCCCAGGCCCTATGCTCTGAACATATTTGGACAAGAAGACAGGACCTGGGGGCTATGTATTGGTACATATGTATTACTTTGTAGAAGTATATTTTATTATTGCTTATTACTTTACAAAATATTGACTTTCAATGTGCACATTTTGATCATACCCATCCTCGCTATTCCTCTCCCTTGTGCCCCTTTCCCTCTTTGGCCCTCCTCTTGTCTAATTGTAGTTTCCTTTCTACTTTCATGTCACTTTCTTTGATTCCACATATTAGCTAGAACTTGTCTTCCAAGTGTCTCAGTTACTTTTCTCCCATTGCTGGGACAAAATACCCAACACCCAAAATTAAGGAAGGAAGGTTCATTTAGCTCACAGCTAATGTGTGAGGTTTCAGTCCATATGCAGCTGGCTCCAAGGCAGAGTAGCACATGGCAGAGAACAGCAGCTCATGGTGGTAGAAAACAGCAAGGAGCAAAGGCAAGAGGGGCGGGTAGCAGCAGCAGTGGCAGAGGTGGGCCTCTCTCCTTTAACCCTATTGCCTTCAGGCTATCTGCCCCAGGGCAGGTGTAGCACTCACACCCATAATCCCAGTCTTGGATCATGAGTTAATCACAAACTCTAGAAGCCACCCCAGTGACTGCATGAGGCTTTGGAGGGACATCTAGATGCAAACCATAACACTGAGTCTAAGGCTTCTAATTCTTTATTCAAAGAAATTCACAGACCAAATGGTCAGTAGACCATGGATGGCTTTGAAGTACTGTTGTTGGACAAAAATGGAGTCACATATTTAAGATGCATATTTTTGATTTTTGGAATATACTTAACATTGTAACTTCTGGATGGTCGGTACAGGTATACCTGTGGGTTGCACAGCAAACAATGGAGCAGGAGTACACATTTGCATTGGCCCACTTTGGTGTGTGGCTATTGTAACATATTCTTCATGCAAATTAGGTGACTTAAAGCAACAGATTTTTAGTCTTTTGTAATTCTTTAAGCTTTTGTAAGTCTGAAAGGAAGGTACCAACAGGGTCATGCTGTTTCAGAAGCCCTCAGGAGAGATTCCTCTCTTGCCTCTTCTTGCTGATATTGCCCTAGCAGTGGCTGCTCAACTCTAGGCTCTATCTGTCTTCACATGACCTTCTCCATGTGTCTCAAATCTCTTCCTTCCTCTTATAAGGACACCTGTCATTGGATGTCAAGTCCGTCCACATTATTCAGGAGGATATCATCATGACATCCAAGATCCTTGATTGTATCTGCAAAGACTCCACATAAGATAACATTCCAGGTGAACATAGCTTTTATTTATTTTTTTTCCATTTATGTATTTGGTACAGGGTCTCATTATACAGCTTGGACTCGTAGTAATCCTCCTGTTTATAGCCTTCCAAGTGCTGGGGTTACAGGCGTGCACCACCATGCCCAGTCTTGATCGCCATCTCAGTGTGCTCCGGGGGCAGGGCCAGCATGGCATATGGGACCGGGGATCAAACTCTGGTCCCTGTCTCAACGCTTGCCAAAGCAGGTGCTTAGTCCACTGAGCTATCTTGCTGGCCCCATATCTGTTGTTTTTTTAAAGAGCGATTGATTTAAATTATTGTGTCCTTTTCACTGAGCTGAGAGTGGAATTCACTTTGAATTACCGAGCTGCTCCCGGGGAAAATGTGGCAATGTATCACGGTCCATATGCCTAAGAAATGTACATGAGAGTTTAGTTCCCTTCACTGAAAGGCAAGTGATGGTGAAATTGCAGCAAGGGGCTAATGATCTCCCTCCCCAGGCTATGGGATTTGGATTACAAAACTCAACCCAGGCTCCTTTGAGACTTCACCTCCACTAGAGCTCTGCCCAAGATGTCTAAAAAAGCTGACTTCAATGAAAGGTATTTTGTTTGGTAGACAATACAAGCTGTTTTAACAGTTCTCTTTTATTAATTTTGTCTCCAGGATTATGCATTGAAGGTTTAGGAGTTTAGTGTTTGACAGATTTCTGGAGTCAATCTGACCTTTAAAACCTGAATTCTTTAATTATCCTGGGGCATCGGGAGTCATCCTTGGTGACAAGGCCATGTATAGGAGCCAGGTTAGGCATCATCCTGTGGAAATGGAAGACAAGGCCTACACTGTCAAAAGAGTTACTGTACGTGGAATGCTATATTAGTAGCTAATATTTGCTATGTGTTAATTATGGGCATGGCATACCACTAGGTCATAATGTACTGTAGTTATTGGTTTTTGCAGTGCTGGGGAATCAAACTCATGCTAGGCAAGCACTCTACCACTGAGCAGCCCTAATCTTTCATTGCAATGCTATGATAACCCCATGGAGCTGTCGCTGTGTCATTTACCTGAGGCACAAATACTTGCCTGATTGGTAAGCAGCAAAACCAGAGTGGTTCCATTAACTACTTAGCCATTACATCTATTAATTCACTTCTGACAAAGTTGTGCAGGAGTCAAGGTTGTCTCCAGCAATGGTTGTCCTCCATTGCCTCTCTCCTTTCCCTCTTGCTTCCTTTGTGAGTCAGGGAGGTAGTATAGAAAGAAGATGGATTTTTTTCCATTTAGTCTGACCTGGTTCATACACTGGCTATGTAGCCCTTGTGTCCCCAGACCCCAGACTCCAGAGAACAGGTAAGCCATGGTGAGTGAGCAAAGCTTCATCTGTATTTATAGCAATGCCCTGTTGTTCCCATAACTGCCTGAGCTCTGCTTGTTGTTAGATAATGGCACGTTAGATTCTCATAAGAGTGTGAACCCTACTATGTGCTGCTCATACAGTTGTGCGTGCCTTTGAATCCTGATGAAACCACCATAACTGTCATTACCACCGTCCCATCTTCATCCTTGAAAAAATTTTGGCTTCTACAAACTGGTCCTTGGTGCCAAAAAGGTTGGACACCCCTGAGTTAGATAAATCTGAACTGCAGTTTTCTCACTTTATTTTATTTTATTTATTTTTATTTTTTGTCTTTTTTTGAGACAGGGTCTCACTGTGCAGTTCAGGCTAGCCTTAAGCTCACTTTGTAGCTCAGGCTGGTCTCGAACTCACAACAATCCTCCTGACTCAGCCTCCCTAGTGCTGGGATTACAGGCATGCACCACCACGCCCGGCAGTTTTCTCACTTTAAGATGCTGATTATAGTAACTACTTCCTAGGGTTGTCATGTAGATTAAATAATATGGAGTAGCAATCGTCCTTTCAGAATGGATGCCCTCTCCCACCAACCCCATGCCCACTGACATTCACAACTGAGCCTCCTCCAGAAATTGCTTTCAGCTGAAAGGAAGAGGTCACTGTAAATGCCCTTTCCCTGATGGCAGCTTTAATCTAGTAGTTTATCCATGCATGGGCAGGGGATGAAAGCCACCCCACTTCTACTTAGGATAACTTCCCAGCTTGGAGTCTTCTGTGGAACTGCCTGGATTCTGTATTGCAGCTGCATCATCACTGCCTGGTTTCTCTGCCCATAATGACTTCTCTCAAACATTGGCAGAAAACATGCCCCATTGAATCTCCCACATGCATAATCTGTTTCCCAGAGTACCTGACTGCCCGCAGCTTTGGTATCCAACATCTTTCATGAGGGACACATTCAGATCGTTAGTCCCAGAATTCCTGCTCTCCCTGTAGCTTTCACTTCTATAAGCCCTCATGACTTCAGGGCTTATCATGCCCCTGATCTCTTCAAAATTTGTAGTTGAGTCTTATCTCACTACATGGGGAAATGTCTTGTCAAACTGTGGTCAACCACAGATCAATTAACTTCTGTTTCCACATAGATGGGGACATGTGACCTCCAGGACTGTATTAAGTGCCCTCAGGGCAAGAGCTAGTTAAAGGAGAGCCAGTTCCACCACGTGAATAGCTGCCCACAGCCCTACACGTAACGTGTACAGTGAGTGTTTGTTGCTAGTGATGTCAGGCTGCTGCTGATCTTGAAGAATGAATACTCATTTTTCACATTCCAAATAGATGGAATTCTGTAGCTGGACATAGACACACTTGTAACAGTAAATGCTTTGAGAATGTCAGAAATTTGGAATTTCTGCATCAACAGCAAATGCCTGAGAAATCACAGCACCATGGTCTAAAAACTCTAGGGTAGAGACAGAAAGAGCAGCAGCTACAGGGACCAGGTAGCAGCACTGTAGGCTGTAGTGCTGGGGTGCTGTAAAATATGTTGCTTGTTACCAGGAGCAGCTCAATCCAAGAGGTAGGGAGACAAGACTTCAAGAAACTGGGTATGGCTGTGCTACACCCTTTTTACACAAAGGAGTATTACTCAGCTATAAAAAAATAAACACCAGGCTTTTATTGGTAAGTGGATGTAACTAGAGACCATACTCATAAGTGAAACAAGTCAGACTGGCATGTGCAAACATTGTATTGTCTCGCTAGTGTAAAAATGTGAAAGAGTAAATAAAATCTGAAAGGTACAATACATTCTGTGAAAGAGAAAGAGTCTGTTCAAAGAGGAGGAAAAACCGTGATGAGGAAAAGAACAAAAGAAAAAGGAAAGAAGAAAGGGAAAAAGATATATTTATGCATATATACACAGGATATTTTATTTTATTTTTATTTATTTATTTTAATGGGAAAGAAGTAGCAAGGAGACAGTTTCAAAACAGGTTAGTAGGACAGTTATAATAATTGATACATTGCATACTGTTATCTTTGTAGTAGTTTATTCAGAGTACAAGATGACTGACACTGTCAAAAGATCTACAAAAGGTAAATCCTGAGGGGATTTGACTGACCTTGTCAGATACAAAAGTTACATTTTTAGTTATACAGGTCTTGCATTAACTTGGTCTTAACCATCCAGCAGAAAAGTGTAACCATAAGGTATAAAAAGTAAAGCCATATTAATATGCTGAGCTGTAAAAGGCTCAAGTCAACATCTTCTGACATTGCTAGTCCTACAGATAACCCACTACTATTATGGACTACTGGACCATATTGGGTTATTTTGCTGAATTCAAGCACCTACAATATTTGAAGGCAATGGTATACCCATCTCTGACAAAACAAAGGAAAACGGGGATACAAATGAAGGACCATTTTGTAGTGAAAAAATATATATCTGTATATACAAAATAGGATAGATATACAGCTACTTTTTCTTAGCTCAATGAGAAGAAAGATTTGTACTAATAGTGTTTAGACAAGATATCACATCTGCATTATATATGGGATAGTTTAGATAATTGTGCTACTGATTTGTGCTGGTGTCCTGAAAGGAGCTTAAATTAAATGCTTAAATTTTTTTTCACCTTCTTAATTTCTAATGACTCTTTTTTTAAAACTAATTTTGCAAACTTATATCTGATAATCTAAACAACTAATTTGAAGACAATATTAGGCAATACGATAACCATTGTTGAATTCCTATTATTTTGTTTAGTGAAATTCTGTATCATTTCTAATGTTTTAAAAAAATATTTTGCATTCTCTTTAAAAATAATACATAAATAAATAAAATGAACTACAGCCCTATACTTCCCTAGCTATTCCAAGACTTGGGAATCCCACCCCTTGCCTTACATTACATTGAATTGCATGATTATCATTTGGAGCCAAGGGAGTATTGAATAATGTACAACTCATAAGTTAGGGGATTTACATCAGTCACATCCATTGGGTTCTATGTAATCTTCTCTGTGCTGAAGTATCTATGCCTATGCATATATGAAGAATAATATCCGCTTATAAAAGCTGTTGTGAACCTTAAATGAGATAACACATGTAAAATTCCTTCTCTGGAGTCCATGAAATGTGAAACACCTTGTACTGGGTGCAGGAACTGTCTACTGGATTGAAATAGCTGTTTCATTAGTACAGATGTTTGTAACATTGAAGGAAATATCCACCCTCACCTTTAATTCCTGGTTACCTTCTACAGCAAATTTGTGTTAGCACTGGTTTTTCTCAGTTCTGGTCAATAAATTAATTTCAGTTCTGCTGTATGCTGGACCCACTTCATCCCCAAGTGAGGCAGTAGGCTCCTCCTAAATTTTAGTTGATGCTCCTCTAGTTCTTTTTCACCTAATAATCCAGTTGGGCATTTTCTAACAGAGCTTTAAATAAGTTTATAAAATATAATGAAATACAACACATATACCAGTATACACATATAACTGTAGTCAGTGAATTTCCATAAACTGAACACTTTTACGTAGCCATCACCCAAATGAAGACACAGGACATCACCTCCATCCTAGAGGCCTCCCTCGGGTTCTCTTCCTTAGAGCCACTGCTTCTCCATAAGTAACCACTCCCTTAATCTAATGTAGAGTATCCTGCCTTTGTTTTGTTTCTTTATAAAAATTTAATCACACAAGTGTATTCATTTTATTTGTGAAATTCACCTATGTTGTTGAGTATTAGTTTGTGCTTATTGTTGCTGGGTGGTATTCCCTTCTACTATTTACTTAGCCCAGCTACTGCTATCCTCTATTTATTTTGGTGGAATGTGGGATTGAACTCAGGCCCTTGTGCTTGCCAGGCAAGCATTTATTCTACTGAGCCATCTCCCCAGCCCCCTGCTATCTTCTTTAATTTCCTCCCTCCATACTAGTTGGTCTTGTCTTTTTTTTTTTTCCTTTGATCATGATGATTCAATCTAGGGCCTTTGCATTGAGCCATGTTCCTGGATTTTTTTTCAAAACTATTGGAGACAAGATTTCACTATGTAGTCTAAACTGGCCTTTAACTCACTATATGGCTCAGGCTGGGCTTGAACTCATGATCATCTTACCTCAGATTCCTAAGTGCTAGGATTACACAAGCATGTAGCTTCCTAGGGTTTTTTTCTTTTTAAATTTTTCATTTTCACATTAATGGGGTCTCATTAGGTTGCTAAGTTGTCATGCTGATTTAAAAACTGCAATCCTCCTGCTGCAGCTGCTTAAGTAGCTGAGATTATAGGCAATTGCCAGTGTGACGAACTCTACATGCTTTAATGTTGTTTTTTTTTTAAAAAGCACATTTAGCTTTAGCCAGCTGGACTCAGTTTACATGACCCCAATTTTGTTGGCAGCATCCAAAGGATCCTAAGCAGGTTCTAGAGGAATCTTCTGCACGTGGTGCTGAACTCAGCTGCTTCAGTGTCACAGAGCTTCTTCACAGCCTGTCTGATCTGGAGCTTTCTGCTCTGACATCCACAATGAACCTAAGTACGGTAGGCACCGTGGTCAGGGGAACCTGGTGAGAAATAGCAGTCGTTTTTTTCCTCCTGCTGTGCTCTCCAAGGACGTTCGGTGTGGTTTTGGTGTTGGATTTTTTTTGTCTTTGCAGTGGTCTAACCTAGAGCTCTGTAAATGGGAGGCGGCTCTCTAACAATTAGCTACACCTCCACTCTTCAAGGAATTCCGGCTGCCTCCAGAGCCCCACAGTGTCTTGGGCTACCAGAGGGTGGATAGCATTCAAGTTGCTTTCCTTGTCCCTGTGGATGCCTTTGAGTCTTGCCTTCCTGGCCTTCAAAGCCAGAGCACTGATTTCAGCTTAAGAAAGGAAAACATTTTCTTTTCCTCTTTTCCCTCTTGGCATAAAGGCTACATTTTTAAATATAAGACTTTCTTGGGAGCCAGGGAGATGGCTCAGTGGAATAAGCGCTTGCCTGGCAAGCTACGGGGCCTGAGTTCAATCCCCAGTTCCACCAAAAATATATATATATAAAAATAAAAAATTAAATATAATACTTTCTTGCTGATAGACGTTATGAGGGGAATGGGGACAATGCAAAGCAGAAGTAATGGAGAAATGCTAATTCTGATGGACAGCTAATTTTAACTTAGGCTTTAGTGCCAGACAAATTATCATTCAGATGTTAATATAGACTATATTTTCTTACTCCTTTGCAGCTAGGTGTGCTTATGGAACCAGGTTTGGAAATGGGACCTGATATGATGTGTGCACCTTCCTCACCATCCCTAAAGGGGGCTTGCCCTTCCTTCCTTCCTTTCTTCCTGCCTTCCTTCCTTCCTTCCTTCCTTCTTTCCTCCCTCCCTCCCTCCCTCCCTTCCTTCGTTCCTTCTGACAGAAATGTAAGTGTAGTGGAACAAATTAAAGCAGCCTACAGGGTCCACAAAAGAATACTTCCTGAGGATGAAGTGATAGGACCGCAGTGGCTACTCTAGTTTACGTTCCCACCAACAATGTGGAAGTCTTTCTTTCTCCTTGTAGCTTCTCCAGCAGGCATCATTGTTTGATTTCTTGATGGTGACCATTCTTTCTTGGATTAGATCAACTTCCATTTTCATCTCACTGGCCTTGAGCTAGCCACATGGTCCATCTAACTTAAAAATAAGTCTGGGAAATATAGTTTGTTACTCAAAACAAAATCAGGGGTAATTAATAAGGAAGAAGGAAAGAAAGAATACATATTAACACATCATTGTTTCTGTCACTGCTAATTTGCACCTTTAGAAATGTTTCCATTGCCTGTGGATCATGGAAATATAGATGGTAATAGGTTGATTGTAAAGTGTTTGTGTACTGTTTTGCTTCTGGTGCTTGGGACTGAACTCAGGTTTTGTGCATGCAAGACAAGCACTCTACTAATAAGCCATATCCTCAGCCTATAAGGTTGCTTTATAGTATGCATGTATTATTGCTCCAATTGCTCACACAGAAATATTATTATACCATGTGCAAGATCTACTTTAAAAGTATATAGGTGTTCCCTAAATAGTATATAGTGAGAACTAAAATGACCTTCAAGGTTCTCATGCGTAATAGAAGCTAACAGAGTCATGGGGATGCTATACACATTAGCACATTTGTCCATTGATAAATTTAGTGCCTGAATATACTGTTAGAAAGTATATGTAGCAATAAATATACCTGTTAGAGGTGATCATTGGAGGGGCGGGATGAACTGAGAGGGTATAGTGTCTTTTATTTTTATTTTATTGTACATGTTTGTAGTGTACTATGCTTACATTCTTCATGGGAAGTTGGTATATATCCATATCTATATCTATATCTATGGTATTTCCAAATTCCTTTTTGAACCTTTCCCCCACCCACAGCTGTTGGTCCCCATATACATATATCATGTTGTAGTACCTGATGATCACATTCCTTTACAGACTTGGTTCATGTTCACAGCGCTTCTCAAACCCCATGACCACCATTTTTAAAATTAATCTCTCCCTTCCCTCCCTCCCTGCTCCTTTCATCTTTTGATTCCCTTCCCATATTCTACAGGTCCATTTTGCTATTTCCTACTGTTTTTATTTTGCACTTTATTGCTACATTTGGCTTCTCATAAAAGAGAAACTGTGGGGCTGGCGAGATAGCTTAGTGGACTAAGAGCCTGCTTTGACGAGCACAGGGATCACGGTTTGATTCCTGGTCCAGCATGGCACGCCAGCCCTGCCCCCAGGGCATGCTGAACTGGTGATGGAGTTTGGGTGTGGTGGCACAGGCCTGTAATCCCAGAGCTGGGGAGGCTGAAAACATTAGGATCACCACAAGTCCAATCCGTGTAGTGAGACCCTGTACCAAATACACAAATGAAAAAAAAAGGAAAAAGAGAGAAACTGCAGTATTTAAGCTTGTGTGCCTGATTTACTTCACTTGACATCATGGTCTCATGTTGCATCCATTTTCTTACAAATTTAAGTTGCAATTCTTCTTTATGGTAGAGTAGTACTCCATTGTGTATAAATACCATGCTTTATTTATTCATTCACTTGCTGATGGACATTTAAGCTGTTTCCAAAATTTAGCTATGAGTTGTGCTACTATAAACATGGTCATGCATGTATCACTGTAATACTCTGTATCTGACTCTTTCAAGAAGATATCATATAGAGGAATAGGTGGATCAAACAGAAGTTTTATTTTTACCTTTTTGAGGGATCTCCATAGTTATTTACATAGTGGTTGTACCAGCTGCTTTCTCACCAACAATTAAAAAATGTTTCCTTTTTATTCAACCTCTCTGAAATTTGTTATTTTATTTCTTCAACATAGCCACCCTTTGAAATCACACAAAACCTTAGTGTTGTTTTAATTTGTACTTTTTGAATGGCCATTGATGTTGAACAATTTTTATGCATTTATTGGCCATTTTTATTTACTTCCTCATCTGCAAAATATCAGTTTATTTCAGATGTCCATTTTTGGACTAGGCTGTAAACTTGGGGCCTCTAATTTTTTGTTTTTTATATATTCTAGATATTAGCTCTTTGATGATTAGCGGACAAAATATTTTTCCCATTCTGCGGGTTGTCTGTTCACTCTGCTAGTGGTTTCCTTTGCTGCGCAGAAGCTTTTTAATTTGGTGTGATCTCACTTGCTGATTCCTGGTGTAATTTCTTGTGCAACTGGGTTCTGTGCAGAAAGTCTTTGGCTATGCCTATGTTTTCAAGAGCTTTACTTACTTTGTCTTCAGCAGATTAAGGGTTTCTGTTTTGATATTTAGATCTCTGATCCATTTTTATTTTAGTTTAGGGTATGTTAAGGGATACGGTCTAGATTCAGTCTTTAGCATGTGGTAGGCAGTTTTCCCAGCGCCGTTTGTTAAAGAATCTATTATTTCTACAGCAAAAGCATTTAGCCCCTTTGTCAAATATAAGGTAGCTGTGTAGGGCTGGCCAGATAGCTCAGCAGACCAAAACACCTGCTTAGCAGGCCCAGGGACTAGGGTTGGATCCTCGATGTGCTGTGCTGGCCCTGCCCCTGGAGAGCAATGAGACGGTGGTTGAGGCTGAACATGGTAGTGTGCACCTGTTGTCCCCCCACTTGGGAGTCTGAAAGCAAGAGAATCACTATGAGTCTGATCTGTGTAGTGAGACCTTGTAAAATCTGTACCAAATACTTAAAAAACAAACAAACAACAAATACAAGGTAGCTGTGTATATGCCTGTGCCTGGATTTGTTTCTGTATTCTTCATCCTGTTCCATCGATCCACAAATGCGGTTTGTTGTCAGTACCATGCTGTACTTATCACTGTAGCTTTGTAGCATAACTTAAAGTTGAGAATTGTGTTACATCTCGTTTTTCCTTTGTTGCCCAGAATTGCATTTGCTACTCTAGGTCTGTTCTGGTTTCAGTGAACTTCAGCATTACTTTCTCAAGTTCTATCAGGAACGATATTGGTATTTTGATTAGGATTCCATTAAACAATTTTTTTGTCTTCCATATTTGAGATTGTATTGGTTGTGTTGAGGATCAGTATAGACAATTCACTTTCTTTTCTTTTCGATTTTATGTATTTAGCACAGAGTCTACAGAGTCTCACTACACAGATTAGACTCTTAGTAATCCTCTTATTTTTAGCCTCCCAAGTGCTGGGATTATAGGCATGTGCCATCATGCCCAGTCTCAGTTGCTGTCTCAGTGTGCCCCGGGGTTAGGGCCAGCACAGCATGCCAGGGTTCGAACTCAGTCCCTGAGTCTGCCTAAGCAGGCACTTTAATCCATTGAGCTATCTGGCTGGCCCTAGACAGTTCACTTTCTATTAATTCTTAACACACATTCCAAAAATGTAAAAAGCCATGTATTATTTTTCAGTTATTCTAGTGACATTCCAGCTTTAAATTTTTTTTTTTTTTTTTGGTGCAGGGTCTCACTATGCATGCAGCCCACATTCATAGCGATCTTCCTGCTTTTTGCCTCCCATGTGCTGGGATTACAGGCGCGCGCCACCGCGCCCGGATTGCATCGCCGGCTCAGCGCACCCGAAGGCGGGGCCGGCGCGGCTGGGGGAACCAAGGATCGAACACTG
>PVKA01027465.1:0-30402 GCA_004027165.1 Ctenomys sociabilis
AGATCATGAAAATTATAGAACAGGTTCAATATGTATGAGTGACATAAATGTGTTAAACTACAGATGGAGATGATACATCAGGAAGTAAATAATACTTTGTGGAGTATACATGCTATTTTAAGTTAAAATGGAAAATAAATGTAAAATGGTAATACAGAATACTTGAAATGATTTCTAATATATATGTAATTCTGTTCTTACAGAGACTTGTTCATTAAGAATTAAATTTCAAATGCTAACTTTAAAGATTAAATGAAAATAGAAAGGTGTAGAAGTGGCATTATAGCCATCATTTCAATATATAATGAATATTTTCCATTTAACCCTCTTTAGTTCATATATTATAAGTAACACATACCATTAAGCAATGATTAGAAAATCACTAGTTTCTTTTCAGCGGTAATACAAGAATAATAACAATGCAAATAAACAGGAGACAATTAAGGAAATTATGAAATATGTTGAAAGGAAAAATTATTACATTACAGATAAAGATTTAGTCATCATTTATTTTATTATTATTATTATTATTTATTTATTTTTTTTTTTTGGCATAACTGGGGATTGAACTCAGGCCCCTTGAGCTTGCCAGGGAAGTGCTTATTCAACTGAGCCATCTCGCCAGCCCCATTCTTTCATGTTTTATTTTTGTTTTTATTTTTTTCTTTCTTTTTCTTTTTGGCAGAACCGGGGATTGAATTCAGGCCCTTGTGCATGCCACGGAAGCACTTATTCCACTGAGCCATCTCCCTGGCCCTCTTTCATATTTTAAAGAGAAAAAATATAAACAAACAAGGAAACAAAGTTTCAAAACAGGTTAATGGGCCAGTTACAGTAATTGATATACCACGTATTGTCTTCCTACTAATTAATCAGAGTACAAGACTTCAGCGTGATACTTTGCCTAAACGATATTAGCGTAAACAGTATTTTAGAAGAACAAAGAGAGGCTGGCTGTAAAACGAGTTTAGCTCTCTTGTGTATACATATATTTGGTTTCATTTTCCTTTTCTTCCTACCTCTTTCCGCATTGCAGTTTGTCTTTTCTTTTTCATAGCTTTTCTCCCTGATCACAATCTCTACTGACACAATCTCTACTGACAACATCAACCCAATTGAAATGTGTAAAAATCTGTCTTAAAATAAGAAAGTAAATTAAAATCTTTTGCAACGTACAAGAAGTCAGCATTTAGATGTTTCTTCTCTGGTAGGACTGTGAACAACAACAATGACAAAGATGATATAAGCCTCTAGCCAACCTCATCAAAAAGAGGAAAGAAAAAATTCAAGTACATGCAATAAAGAATGAAAGGAGTGAAATCACCACAGACCAAGGGAAAATTCAGAATATTATCAATAGTTACTTTGAGAATCATTATGCTCACAGAATAGAAGACAGAAGAAATGGAGCGATTCCTCGAAAAGTACAAATTACAAAAACTGAACCAAGAAGATATAACAACTCTCAATAAGCCAATAACAGCCAAGGAAATACAAAATGTAATAAAAAGCCTACCGACAAAGAAAAGTCCAGGTCTTGATGGATCCACAGCTGAATTCTATAGGAAATTTATAGAAGATATAATCCCTACACTCCACAAACTCTTCAATGAAATTGAAAAGGAAGCAGTCCTCCCAAAATCATTTCTGCAGGCAAGTATGATTCTTGATTCCAAAACCAGGGAAAAACACAACAAAAGGGAGAACTACAGGCCAATCTCCCTCATGAACATAGATGCAAAAATGCTCAATAAAAATCCTAGCAAATAGATCACAGCAAATCATCAGGAAGATCATACACCATGTCCAGGTAGGATTCATTCCAGAGATGGAAGGATGGATCAATATTCAAAAATCTATAAATGTAATACACTATATTAATAGACCAAAATCTAAAAACCACATGATCAATTGATCATGAGAAATTTTTTGACAAAGTCCAACACTCATTCATGTTGAAGGTCCTTCAGAAAATTAGAATAGATGGACTCTACCTTAGCTTGAAAAAAGCCATCAATGGCAACCCAAAAGCTCATATAATCCTAAATGAGGAAAAACTGAAATCTTTTACTCTTAAATCAGGTACTAGACAAGGATGTCCTCTTCCAGCCCTTCTATTAGATATAGGCTTGAAATCATTAGCAATGGCCATTGGAAAAGAGGGAGAAATAAAGGAAATAAGAATAGGTAAAGAAGAAGTTAAATTATCACTATTTGCAGATGACATGATACTTTACTTGGCAGACCCTGAAAGTTCCACCAAGAAACTATTAGAACTGATATGGAAATTCAGTGTTATAGCAGGATACAAAATCAGTACTCAAAAGTCAATAGCATTCCTCTACACAGATAACAAGCACACTGAAAGGGAAACAATAGAAACAATACCTTTTACAATAGCACCATGGAAAATAAAATGCCTTGGAATTCACTTAACCAAGGAAGTCAAAGATCTTTTCACAGAAAATTACAACACCCTAAGAAAAGAGACTATAGATGATTTCAGAAAATGGAAAGATATTCCATGCTCCTGGATAAGAAGAACGAACATCGTGAAGATGACCATATTCCCAAAATTGCTATACAGATTAAATACATTCCCTATCAAACTGCCACCAACATTCTTCCCAGACCTAGAGAAATTGTTCCTAAAATTTATTTGGAACCACAAACGACCTAGAATAGCAAAGGCAATCTTGGCCAATAAAGACAAGGCAGGAGGCATCACAATTCCTGACTTGAAATTATACTACAAAGCCACTGTGATAAAATCAACATGGTATTGGCAACAAAATAGACCAGAGGATCAGTGAAATAGATTAGAAGATGCAGAGGCATCTACAATCACACTCAGCCATCTGATCAAAGGGGCTAAACAAGCTCACTGGAAGAAAGATAGACTCTTTAACAAATGGTGCTGGGAAACGTGGCCTTCTACATGCCGAAAACTAAAACTTGACCCAGCTCTCTCACCATGCACTAAGCTGAAGTCGAAATGGATTAAAGATCTAAACATTAAAACAGAAACACTCATTCTCCTGGAAGAGAAAGTAGGAGGAACTCTTAAAGACTCTTGAAGGGTAGGTAATGAGTTCATGAACAAATGTATATTCACATGGGAAACACTTGAAAGAATCAACAACTGGGATCAACTCTTTTTAGGAGTTTCTGCACATCAAAGGAAATTGTCAACAGAGTGAAAAGACAACCCACTAATTTTGAAAAAATCCTAACTAATAAGTACTCCGACAAAGGTCTGCTGTCCAGAATATATAAAGAACTAAGATATAACCGCACCCTCAAATTTAAAGACCCAATTCAGAAATGGGCATCTGGGATGAATACACACTTCTCAGAGGATGAAATGAAAGAAGCAAATAAATAAATGAAAAAATGCTCCCCATCCCTAGGCATTCTTGAAAAGCAAATAAAAAGAACACTTAGATACCATCTCACTCCAGAAAGAATGGCTGTCATAAGGAAATCACCAACAACAAATGTTGGAGAGGTTGTGGGGAAAAAGAACACTAGTCCACTGCTGGTGGGAATGTAGACTGGTACAACCATTGTGGAGGTCAGTGTGGAGACTCCTCAAAAGAGTAGGACTAGAAATCCCATTCAAGCTGGCTATTCCCCTACTGGGAATTCTCTCAAAAGAACTGAAATTATTGTATCATAGTGATATATGTGCACCTATGTTTATAGCAGTGCAATGTGTGACAGCAAAATCTTGGAAACAACCAAGATGCCTGTCACATGAGGAATGGTTGAAAAAGATGTGGTATTGCTATATAATGGAGTATTACTCAGCTATTAAGAATGATAAGTTTGAAGCATTTATACTGAAGTGGATGCCACTTGAACATATACTCATAAGTGAAATAAACCAGACACACATGTGTAAATATCATATAGTCTCCCTAGTATAAGAAGCCAAAACCAGAAATACAAATGGAAACGTAGAACAATAACTAGAATCTATTGAGTCAGATAAGGCAAAGTGAATGGCATATGCTGCAGGATACTAATCAGCTTTTCTTCTGGATGGTTAACAACCTAAGTTCATAGATCAAAGTTGGAGAAATAGAAGAGCCACAAGGCCAGCCAACATTTTGGCTCTAGCCTTTCAAGGTCATCAAAGACTCAGGACATAGGAGAACCTGTACTGCAATATCATGAAACTCAGTTGAGCTCTAAATTTTCTGAACGAGGAGACTATGGAGCCACAGAGGAAAGAGATCGAAGTTCTATAGTGTGCCTAGTGATAGGCACATGGAGAGAGAACTTTCTCTCAGGCTCTCACAGAAAGCAAACTGGTCAAGCATTGGCCGTGACTCATTCACATGGATGACAAAGACAAAGGATCTGCAGAATAAGATAGATGACTACAAGATAAACCCTGAGGGGACTTCACTGACCTCATAAGATACATAAAGTACATATGTTGGTATATATATAAGTCTTGCTATATCTAGGTATTAACCATCCAGCAGAAAAGTATAAAAATGAAGTATACATCGCGGGGCCATAATAATAAGTTGAGTTTTAAATGGCTATGGTCGGCAACTTCTTCGGATAACTCAATGTTGTTGTGGAATGCTGGACTGTGTTGGATTGTGTTGTTGAGTTCAAGCATGTAAGTTAGTTGAATGACGATGGAGTGCTTATCTTTGACAGGTGTAGACAAAGGAAGGGGTATAGAAATGAAGACTCATGATGTGTCTGTATGGACAGTACAGGTGGGATAGATAACGCTGTGCTTTTACATAATTCTATGAGAGGCAAGATTTGCACTAATGGTGGTTGGACAGGATATTATGTCGGCTCCTAGTACTATGGACAACCACTAGGAAAATAACAAGGTGGAAAGTATTAATTATTGAATCTTTGATATAATTCATGTATAAAAAAATAAGATATGTAAACAGCTACACTCTTGATTTACTGATAATAGACATCTGCTACAATAATACCTGTAAGAATTATATCATGTACCATGCCAAAACATTATGAAAACAATTTGCAATGTATTAATTTATTGAATCTGTCCTGTTAAAGTGTGTTAAAACAGTCTCATTGATATTTGTACTTCAATTAAATAAAAAATAAATAAATAAAATGCTACACTGAAAAGAAAAATGATGATACCAAATAACTAATTGATTCACAAGGCAAAACAAGTGTTTATAGTAAAAGCAGACAGCTGTTCATTAAAATCCTTTCATGGGATTTGTGTAATGATAAACAATTGCAAGTGTATCAAAACCCTAAATATGATATCAGAAACCAAGACATTATAACTAACTAAGTAAATTTAATTTATAAAGAAAAACACAACAGTCTGGCAACACTGAAGACCAAATACCCTTGACATTTTAACTTCATCATTTTTCTTAAGGTGAGCAAAATTATTAGTGATTTTGTGTAATTATTGCAGGCTATCTTGCCTAATTTTCTAAGCAAAATAAAATTTATCATCACTTGTTCCCTTAAGAGATGGAATAAATTGGTAAGAATCCCAGTACTTGCTGGTCACCCACAGTGCAAGCAAACCTATGTACTGTACTGACCCAAAGTCATCTATTGCATTCTCTAAAATTAATGGTATTGTAAAAGTTTTTACCTTTATATAAATTTGAATTTACTTCATTTGTTCACATAGCTTAAGCTTTCCTCATCATCATAAAACTTGCTAGAAAAGAATAATTATAAACCTGTTGGTCCAGGGAGATAGCTCAACAGAATAAGCACTGCCTGGCAAGTGTAGGGACTTGGGCTCGATCCTTGTTATTGCATGCTGTGCAGCTTCACTGCGCCCGTCACTGAAAACAGGCGTGGTGGCAGATGGCTGCAATGTTAATACTGAGGAGGCTGAAATAGGTAAGCTGCATAGAAAGACCCTATAGAAAATGAAATACCTTTTTAATCCTGTAATTAGGAAAATAATGATTACAATGGAATTACTCCCCTAATGATGCACAAAATTACTACCACCAATATATAAAATTGTTTAATTTTGTCAAAAAATCAAATTCAGTTTACTCACTTATTCTTACTAAATGTTCCTTGTAGGGTATAGAACATTCTGATTGCATGGTAGAATTATTTTCAAATTACTACCATCTACATTTGATATATTTCATATAGATTGAAATTCATGTGTTTATGATCTTAGAAGGGCCAATTTTGTATAGTCTGTATTTTGAAAACAAAAAGTTTCTAAAATAATAATAATAATTTAAAATAAAGTATTTTTTAAAATTCTATTTTCATAAAATGATTGTTGTTACTTTAATTCATCTGACAAGCCCTTTCTATGTGATGTAACTTTTAATATCTTTACTTTTGACAATATCTCTTTAAGAATGTCATATCATATGAAAGAAATGATTGAATTTTTTTTTAAAAATTGACATTTTCATTGATATAAAAATAATTACCCAGAGTTCTTCTACACTGGCGCCCCCATCCACCGTGTTTTCAGGCCAACTCTGAGTGTGCCTGAGCTGAGGAGGCAGAGCAGCAGGAAACCCAAGCAATTCTGCCTGGGGATAGAGAGACCATGGCATCCAGCAGTAACTGGCCGTCCGATGTGAATGTCATGCTGGTGATGGCCTATGGGAGCCTGGGATTTGTGCTGTTGTTTATTTTTTTGAAGAAGCAAATAATGTGCTTTGCAATAAAATCTAAAAGGAGACCTCATGTACCTGTGGGACACAATGCCCCTAAGGACTTGGAAGAGGAGATTGATATTCGACTGTTCAGGGTTCAAGATATCAAGCATGAACCCTAACTCCTTGCAGATGATGATGCAAGACTGTTACTGCTGGAAACCCAGGTTAAATCAAAGTTGCTACAACTATCTGAACTGCTGCATCTATCTGAACAGGATGAAAGCTGGATGCCATCCATGCCTGGGAGATCCCATTTCAGGCTGAAGGCTGACTCCTCGTTCTTTAATGGGCAAGAATTTCTGCTCCTACTTGCTAAATCTGTGAAATACCAGCACTCCTTTCAAGGGTGTTTGCAAGGCTTTCACTGATACTCTGCGGGATGGCTGTGAGACAGCCCGCTATGGGACAGGGGTCTTTAGCCAGAGTGAGTACCTGCGCTATCAGGAGGCCCTAAGTGAGCTGGCCATGATGATCAAAGCACAAATTGGGAGCTCTCAGCGACAGCGTCAGTCATCAGCTTGCAGTGTGCATCTGGGCCATCTGGCTCAGCAGCCAAAGCCACTGTTCCTGAAGGGGTCATTCCTGACCTCTTTCTGAAAGGCATTTCAGACCATTAATTAAGACTTTATTTTCCCACTGTAGCACTTTTTTCTGGATTTTAGTTCATGACATTCTTAATGGGTTTAATTTTCCACCCTTTACCAGGCTGTTTTATCTCAAAGGTGAGCGTTGAGATGAGGTATCTTTTGTGTCTACAGTGTTATACTCTGTTGAATGGGGACTGTTTGGGTTTAGGGTGTTTCAGAGTTATTGCTTGATGGTGAAAGCAGGTAAGATATCAGATACAGTGGCTCACACCTGCATTTCCAGCAATAAGGAGTATGTGGCAGGAAACGTTTGAGTTCAAGGGCACATTTACATAGCAAACTCAAGACCAGTTTGAGCTGCACACACACAAAAAATACATTGACTTCAAAACAGACAAACTGTTGGGGACAGAAAGTAGGTGGGGGGCTGGGGACATAGCTCAGTGGCTTATGTGGCTGCAGGCAAGCCCAAGGCCCAAAGTTACATCCCCAGTTCCACCACAAAAGGTGGTAGTATGAAGAGTACTTTATTATGGTACTCCACTGTAATCTTGTAAAGGATATGTTGGAACATTAACACAGTTTTTCCTGATGAGCAAGGATCTGCCCTCCCACTTTATTTTGATTTTCTTGTGAATATGAATGTTCTTATACCTAACATAAACAAGGAATGATGGAGCATGCCTATAATCCTAGCACTTGGGAGGCTGAGGCAGGAAGATGACTGCAAGTTCAAGGCCAGCCTGAACTCTATAATGATAGCTTGTCTCAAAAAAATAATACCTGGCATAATCTATGCCACGATAGTGTGAAGGTGTGGTTTCCCCTAACTAGCCAAAGGACTGGTTTGATCTTATAAATTATTTAATAAAATGAACTGTCAAAAATAATTATCCATGCAAATGATTTATAGAAATCTTTATAAACATGTGCATAAAATTATATCCATCAGTTAAAAAAACATAGATGTTCAATAACTATGAACTTGGATGGAGTGATAGACACATAGAATGTTGGGTGCGTGTTGGATGGATGGCGGGATGATGCTTGGTTATAGAAGGCACCGTAAGGTAGCTACTTAATACCGAGCTATCCGGAACAACAGAGTAAGACCTTGTCTCAAAATAAACAAAAATGTTCAAAAAATCATAATACTTAACTACAGGAAAATTATTACTATACCAAATTATCACTTAAGAAAACAACCTGATACCTGATATCTCTGTAAATACTGTATAATCTACCTTTATCCCTTCATGGAATCAGCATAACATATCAATATTATATATATATATATATATATATATACATATATCCATATATATATCCATATATGAGTATATCAACTATTTTACAATATTAATGCATTTCATATGAAATAATACCTATGTAGCATTCACAAGGTATTATTCTTTAAAACATTCTAATTTTATGGTGAGAGATTTGCTTTAGAGATTTTGTCCTTGTGAAAATTCACTAACATTTCAGTAGATCAGAGACTATATGTGATAGGAATTGTGTGTACTTCCTTGAATTTAATACTATAACTAACCAAAATACAATTCTTTGTTGTCTATCAGTTGTTTCTTTTATACAACATATTATTTGCAATCAAAGAGGCTAATTGTCATTTCACTATTTTTACTGATATGCAGAATTTAACTGTGAAATTCACTTGTTATTTTTTATGAATTTTACTAGCTCATGTTGTTGTATAATGGTGAACCTAAATATGTGTGAAAAGATATACAACTGGTCCTGCACATTCACTACTTTACTCTTCTGCTTTCAAATAATTATGGACCAGAGAGGCTAAAAATAAGCCATAGTCCTTTTTTGCAAGTTTATATATGAAGCTCAACAATCAGTATTTTCAGGCATAATTCCAGGACCCTGTGTGCGTGGCAAAATCTGCACAGGTTTCAGTTTTTTGCATAAAACGGCATGGCATTTGCATACAACTTACACGTGTTCTCTCATACTTATCTCTTGACATTATGGAAATGCTAGCAATAGAAACATTATGTAAATAAATGTTATACTGTGATGTTTAGGGAATAAAGACAAGAAAAGAACTCTGTACGTGTTCAGGAGTCAAAACCACCCTAGATCTAACAGCAGCATACACAAAAAGATGTGAGATGCAAAATTCTCAATCAGATTGCTAGAGAAAGAATGAGCTGTGAAAGGGAGAACGCCCAGCAGGGGGCACTATTCATCCCTCCATTTCTCCAGCTTCAACATAGCATCTGACACATGGAAATTTCAAAAAGATATCTCATGATTAATTTCATTCATTTCTATGCTTATTTTTAAATGAGATTTTCAGTATAGCACCATGGAAGTTGCTATCACAGAAACTTAAATTGATTTTTACCTCTACAAATTTTAGAATCTTCCACTTTATTCAATTATATATGTGAACATTTTACCTGAATAGGTCTTTAACTTATATAGGCTTTAGCAGTGTTACTGCAAAACTCTTAGGTATAAGTTAATTGTGTGTTTCATTTTAATTCTAGCTAGTTTTCAAGGATGTGATCTGTATTCAAGGTGAAAAGAGCAGGCTTGTGAAACCCAAATGTTTTACTTTTTATTTTTTTCTATCTTGTGCACCAATAAGAACCTCGACATGTCCACTGCCAAGATATTCTTAGAAACATAATATCTTAAATTTAGACTTCTGTTTCAAGGTGTGATTGAACAATTTAACATCTATATATAATCATTCTGATTTAAAGGCAGAAATACTTATAAATTTGAACATAAGATAGTCAAGGGGCTGGGGAGATGGCTCAGTGGAATAAGTGCTTCCCTGGCAAGTGCAAGGGCCTGAGTTCAATCCGTGGTTCTGCCAAAAAAAAAAAATAAAAAGATAGATTCAATATACATGCTAAGCATTGTGCATGTTTCCTTCATAACTAAGTATGTATTTCAGTGTTTTATGTTCCTATTGTTAATATTGTCCCCTAAAGATCAGATATAAAAGTGTTTTACATAATGCAGTAACTGTACATATCACATATAATTGGTTATTACAAGCAGAAACATACGATCAAGTTGATATCAATACTATTATGTATTTTCTATTACTAGAAAGAGTAGTTCATTAAATGTATGACTTGGAATACATACACATATTATTTTAATAGAAAAATGAAATTATACCATATTTACTATGTAATAATACCAAGAAGCTGCACAGTTTCAGAGTTTATTATTTTAAAATTGTATCCCTTCTACCCTCCTGAAAACTTTTTACCTTGTGTTTCCTGACCTATAATAGAACTAAACTCCCTAACATATGCCTGTCACATGTCCTAGTTTTAGTGAGTTCCCAGCTAGATATTTTTATCAGAGTTTTGAAAGTTATATAACACATAATAATTTAATATTTTCTTTTGTGAATTGCATTCAGCACTTATGAATGAAAATCAGAAAATATTCAAGAAACTTTATATTAATTGTTATATATATATATATATATATCACACACATAATGAATATATGTAAAAAGAATATGAGCAGAGGTAAGAGCAGAAAACTTCCCAAATATGAGGAAATGGCCTGACATTTAGGTAACCGAAGCATACAAAATGATAAATAACTTCAATCCAATTAAAAACACAACAAGACATGTAATAGTCAAGATCCCAGAAATCCAGCACAGGAATAATATACCGAAAGCTACTACAGAAAAGAAACAGATCTCATTTATAGGAAAACCTATCAGAATTATGGCAGACTTTTCTTCAGAAACCATGAAGGCAAGAGTAGAATGGAGCAAAGTACTTCAAATCCTCTATGAAAACAAACTCCAGCCCAGACTACTGTATACTGCAGAACTCTCTTTCAAGTTTGATGGAGAAGAGAAATTCTTCCATGACAAAGAACAGCTAAAGAATATTATGATGACATAGCCAACCATATGCACTCTACTAAAAGATGTTCTAGAGAGGGACCAAAATGATCAGAACTCTGTGAACGAGAACACAAGCAACCCATTAATGTGGCAAACAATTAAATACAGGACAAAAAGGAGTAAACAACAGTAAGTAAATAACATGTCAATCGTAAGTCAACACATTTCAATTATAACAATCAATGTAAATGGAGTCAGCACACCAATTAACAGAAATAGATTGGCGCAGTAGATTATGCAGCAAAATCAAACAATATGCTGTATACAAGAAACACACCTAACTCATAAAGAAATTCATAGGCTGAAAGTCAAAGGATGCAAAACAATTCTACATGCCCAGCACTACAGAAAAAAGCGGGGGTAATAATCCTGTTTTAAGACAATCTCAACTTCAAACCAAGAATGATCAAATGAAATAAAAAAGGTCACTATATACTGGTTAGGGGGAAATTCAAGAGGAAGAGGTAACACTCATAAATATACATGCACCAAAGATGGGAACACCCAACTGTATAAGACAAATCTTCATGGACATGAAAAATCTAGTATCAAATGCCACAATCTTAACAAGAGACCTCAACACTCTCTTATCTCAAAAAGATAGTTCAACCAGACTAAGAAGTAGCAAAGAAGTAGCAGAACTAAAGCTGAACATGGAAGAAATGGACTTAGTAGACATATACAGAGTGTTCCACCCAACCACAGCTGAATGCACTTTTTTTTTCAGCTACACATGGGTCATTTTCTGAAATAGACCACATATTAGTCTGTAGGTCATGCTTAAGGATATGAAAGAAAACGGAAATTATCCCATGCATATTATGTGACCACAGTGCAATGAAACTGGAAATACACAAAAAAGGAAAGAGAAAACTGCCTAAATACATGGAAATTATGAAACACCCTACTCAGCAACCAATGGATCACAGATGAAACTAAACAAGCAATCGAAGAATATCTACAATTCAATGGAAGGTCAAGCACAACATATCAGAATTTATGGGATAAGATTAAAGTAGTTCTCAGAGGGAAATTTATAGGTGTGAACTCATATATTAGGAAAACAGAACAGGAACAAATAAACACCCTAATGCTGCACCTCCAAGATCTAGAAAAGGACAAGCAAAGTAAACCCAGAGCCCAAAGACAGGAGAAATCATAAAGATTAAAGCAGAGATTAATTCAATTGAGACAAAGAAAACAGTTTAAAGGATTAATGAATTAAAAAGCTTGTTCTTTGAAAGATTAAATAAAATTGATAAGCCGCTAACTAACTTCATCAAAAAAGATAGAAAAATTTCAAGTACAAGCAATAAAGAATGAAAAGAGTGTAATCATTGTAGGTCCACTGGAAAGTGAGAAAATTATCTATACCAAATTTGAGAAGCTAGTCTCACAGAATAGAAGACAAAGATGAAAGGAACAGATTCTTCCACATGTACAAATTACCAAAACTGAATCAAGAAAATATAACAACTCTCAATAACTCAAAAATAGCCGATGAAATATGAAACGCAATAAAAACTTACCAACAAAGTAAAGTTCACGTCCTGATGTATTCTATGACAAATTACAGAAGATATAATCCCTATACTTCTTAAACTCTTCAACGAATTTGAGAAGGAAGCAATCTTTCCAAAATAATTCCTGGAGGCAACTTTTATACTAATACAAAAACCAGGGAAAAAACATAACTTATAAAGAGAACTGCTTGCCAATCTCTCTCATGAATATAGATGCAAAAATCCTCAATAAAAATCCTAGCAAATAGAATGCAGCAAATCATCAAGAAAATCATGTACCATGACCAAGAAGGATTCATCCCAGGGATGCAAGGATGGATCAATATTCACCAATCTTTAAATTTAATACACCATATCAATAAAGTAAAAACTAAAAATCACATGACCATCTCAATTGATGCAGAAAAGGCTTTTGACAAAATCCAACAGTCATTCATGTTAAAAGTCCTAAAGACAATTGGAATAGATGGCCTCTGATAAAAGCCACTTTAGATAACCCAATGGCTAACATAATTCTAAATGCGAAAAAACTGAAATTTTTTACTCTCAGATCTGGTACAACACAAAGATATCCTCTATTATGACTCCTATTCAGTATGGTTCTGGAATCATTAGCTAGAGCCATTACAAAAGAGAAATAAAATGAATAAAAATAGGTAAAGAAGAAGTTAAGTTATTGTTATTTGCAGATGACAAGCTACTTTATTTGAAAGACCCAAAATACTCCACTAAGAAGTTTCTAGAATTGATACACTAATTCAGTAGCATAGAAGGATGCAAAGTCAATACTGGAAAGTCAATAGCATTTCTCTACACAGAAAATAAACACACTGAGTGGGAAATTATAGAAACAATACCTTTACAATCGCACTGAGAAAAATGAAATACATTGGAATTAATCTAACTAAAGAAGTCAAATATCTTTTCAAGAAAAATTACATTAGTCTGAAGAAAGAGATTGCAGAGGATTTCATTAAATGGAAAGATATTATGTACTCCTTGATAGCAAGAACCAATATTGTGAAGATGGCCATACTCCCAAAATTACTGTACCAATTGAATGCAGACCCTATCAAACTACTATCAATATACCATATAAACTTAGAGAAATCATTCCTAAAATTTATTTGGAACCAGGGCGTGGTGGCGCAGGCCTGTAATCCCAGCACTCGGGAGGCTGAGGCAGGAGGATTGTTGTGAGTTCGAGACCAGCCTTAGCTACAAAGTGAGCTTAAGGCCAGCCTGAACTGCATAGTGAGATAGTGAGACCCTGTCTCAAAAAGACCAAAAAAAAAAAAAAAAAAAAAAAAAAAAGGCAATCCTGAGCAAAAAGACAAAGCAGGAGGCATAACAATTCCTGACTTGAAATTATACTATGAGGCTACTGTAATAAAATTAGCATAGTACTGTCAATAAAATAGACCTGAGAATCAATTGAATAGATTAGAAGACACAGAAGCCTCTAAGAACACTCTCAGCCACCCCATCTTGGACAAAGGGGCCAAATATGCCCACTAGAAGAAAGATAGCCTCTTTAACAAATGGAGCTGGAAAAACTGGCTTTCTACATGCTGAAAACAAAATCTTGACCAGACTTATCAACATGCACTAAGGAAAAGTCAAAATGGATTAAAGGTCTAAAGATTAAAACAGAAACACTAAATCTCCTGGAAGACAAAGTAGTAGGAACTCTTGAAGACAAAGGGGTAAGCAAAGTACTCATGAACAGAAATCAAATCGCATGGGTAATACTTGAAATAATTAACAACTGGGACCAACTCTTATTGAGAAGTGTTTGCATTTCAAATGAAATTACCAACAAAGTGAAAAGACAGCCCATAAATTTAGAAAAAATCTTGAATAATAAAACTCAGATAAAGGTCTACTCTCATGTATTTATAAAAACTAAGAAAAATCATGGGTCCAAAATTTAAAGACCCAGTCCAGAAATGGACATCCAAGATGAACATAATTTTTATAGAATGAAATTAAAGAAGGAAATAACGATATGAAGAAATGCTCCACATCACTAGTCATCCCTGAAATGCAAATTAAAAAAGCACTCAGATACCATATCACCCAGAAAGAATGACTATCATAAAGAAATCAACCAATGAAAAATGTGGGAAAGGCTGAGGGGAAAAAGGAATCCTTCCCCACTGCTTGTGGGAATGTAAGCTGGTGCAACCATTATGGAAATCACTGTGGAGAGTCCTTAAAAAGCTAGGACTGCAAATCGCATTAAAACCACGTATGCCCCTACTGGAAATTTTCCTGAAGTAACTGAAATAGCCATATCACAATGGTATGTGTGTGACTATGTTCATAGCAGCACAATTTGTGATAGCCAAATATTGCAAACAATGCAGATGCCCATCACCTGAGGAAGAAATGAAAAAAATGTGGTATTTTTATACTATGGAGTATTACTCAGCTATGAATAAGGATAAACTTTAAGCCTTCAAATTTATGTGGATGCCACTTGAAGATATACTCATAAGTGGAATAAATCAGACCCACATATTTAAATATCATATAGCCTCCCTACTACAAGAACTCAAAAGAAGACATAAAATAGAGATATATACCACAATTAATAGGAAAGCAAGAACTTGAGGATTAGACAATGAAAAGACGGTAAGGAAAAAAGATAGGAAACATGCCAGAGACAAAGCCATACATTTATATGTGCAAGATGGGTAAGGGCATGACCCTGAGAATCATCAATAGTTATTTGAAACTGGCAGTTAATTTGTAGGATTCTCAGCCTTACTAACTAGATGCTGATACTTGTAGACTCAGCAACTGCACTGAGGGTCGCATTGTGTAATAGTAGTATGCTTGGAATACCTGTCATCCTGTTCTTCTAAATGTATACTGCTTGTCATGTTATACCAATTACTGCCATACTGTCTCTCAAGTAAATGTTTGTTTAATAAATGAAGAAAAAAAATGTCACTGGCCTGTCCTACTGCGATGCTGTATATGGCTAGATTAGGAATAAACATATAATTGTTTATTCCTGTTATTTTAAATTTTTCATTACTTTAATTTTTTCTTCATTTTCTGGATTGACTTAAAGGTTAACATATCAATACTCGATGGAAAATACCTGTTCCATGTTTTGCCTAAGATGTTTGATATTGAGACAGACAGTGAGGTTAAGCTCAACTGCCTATATTGTAGGGTAGTAACAATCAGCTTTTCTTCTGGATGATTATCAACCTGAATTAGAAGACCAAAAATTAGAGGGGGAAAAAAAGGGCTTCAATGACAGCCAACATGTTTAATCTTTCATGTTTAGTGAAGACACAGGTCATAGGAGAACCTTTACTATAACATCATGTAACTCAGTTGTTCCCCAAATTTTATGATCAGTGAGATTATGGGCCACAGAGGAAAGTTATTGATGATGTAGAGCGTACCTAAGGAGAAACACACGGAGAGAAAACTTTCTCTTAGGGTTTCACAGAGACCAAATTGTTCAAGCAATGGCCGTGCCACATCCACATGGCTGACACTGACAAAGGAGCTACAAACTGTTGTACAGGGTTTCAGGATAAATCCTGAGGGGATTTGATTGAACTTAATGATACAAAAGCTATTTTTCTTGTTATATTTGTCTTACTTTATCTTGGTTTTAACCATCCAGCAGAAAAGTATAAAAATGAGGTATAAAAAGTGAAGCCATTTTAATATGCTGAGCTGTAAAAGGCTCAGGTCAACAACTTCTGACATTGCCAGTCCTCTGGATAACCCACTATTATTATGTACTACTAGACTGTATTGGATTATTTTGCTGAATTCAAGCACTGATAATATTTAAATGACAATGAAATACCCTTCTCTGACAAAACTAAACAAAAAAGGGGATACCAATGAAGGATCATTTTGTATCTGTATATTCAAAACAGGTAGATACACAGCTACATTCTCTTAATTCAATGAATAGAAAGATTTGTTCTAATAGTTTTTGTGGACAGGATATCATGTCTGCATCTTGTACAATTAATAATCACTAGGACAACAATATGCAATGCATTAATTTTTGAAAGTGTCCTACTAATTGGTTTCATTGCTACCTCAATGCTATTTTTTTCTCAATAAAATTATTAAAAAAAGAAGCACAACCTATAGGGAAGGCAATTAAGTATTCCCTTTTTTCATAAAAATGGCTCAGATATTTAAAATGTGGCTCCCTTAGGTATTTGTTTTGAAAAATTAAATGTATGCATAATCATAATATGCATTTAAAATTGTCTAATCATATATTTTATATATTACATGTGTAGTACATTTTGAACTATCAGAATATTGTCAAAGATTTTTTAGAAGAAAACAACCTTTATTTTATTGAAGACAAAATATAAAAGTGAAACGCATATGTTTTCTCTTATTTTTCAAATTGATCTTTGGTATTACTTTTTGAGCCTCTTTGCCTTAATTAGTGACTTACATGTTTTTTAATATTAATGAGCATGTCAGAAAAATGCATAAATATTATCTCCAAAAGATATTATCTATTTGGTTGTTTTCCTTTCAAAATTTTCCCAAGATTCAGTTATAATCATATTTAATTCATCAATGGATTTCATTACAATTATTCTGGAATGTGAAGAATTTTCATTTTTCAATTAATTTTTATTTTTTCTTCACATATACTAGCATACATTAACTCATTTAGACTGAAAATTTTTCCACTTCTCTTGAAAGGAGAAAATCCTTCAAGTGAGAAATTCTTAATATTTAGCTAGTTTATGTATTACAGCTAAATATATTTAACTTATATATTATGTCAAAATACATTATGAACTCAAAATTCAACCATAATTTTGCTCCAACATCAAGTCATTTGCTCTTTAAAAATGGAGAATAAAATATTCACACATCCTTAGTAGTATTAATATTTCCATATTAGTATTTTCAATACTCTTCATTTTGTTTTGAATACAGTTTCTCCCATCAAGTCAAATAATTTAACTTAGCATTTTTTTGCAGTGCGTTGCTTAGGCAATAATAAAATCATTTTTTTTCTGAACATTCCTTAGTTAAATTTTACTCTTCATTTTTGCTCGGCATTCAGCACCACTCAACACCAATTTTTCAGCAGTTCAGCAGTATTGTTTCTCTGCCTCTGGAACTTCTTACTTTCTAAATATTTAATCAGATTATTTTATGTGCAATGTTATTTATTTTTAGTTTGTGCCAAGTGGTTAATTTATGTGCAATCTTTAGCTCTTTGCCTAGAATCTCTGTAATTTGTTGTTGTTTCCATTTTTATTTGTATTTATTGTTCCAGCTTACTGGTTCCTAGCTCTTAAATGTCTAAAATTATTTAGATGTATGCTTCTGCATAAGCAATTATCATGAGTATATTTCCTTTTTTTCTGAGGTTCTCTGTTCTTTCTATAGAGATTACAATTATACAGAAGGTTAAACTTTTGGATACTATCCAACAGATCTATGATACAACCTTTTTTCTCAATATTTTGTCTTTTCAAATAGATATTTTTAGTGTTTTTTCACACTTGGTGACTATTTCCTTTGTTATTCCCTATGTGAGGAATTCTATTTAGAGAATACATTACTTTAGGTAGTGCTTTATTCCTGTGTAGAGATTAAATATGGTATTCATATTTTTCTCCTGAGTAGACTTATTATTTAATTTATTAGTAGAATATTTCTCTACAACATTAAACATAGATGTGATTGCTTTTGAATTTTTTATAACTTTTAATCTCAGTTATTTTGGGTTTAACAACTGGCTATTTTTCTTCTAATGTTTTTCCATTTTTTTTTTTCAGATTGTAAATGGTGTATTATAAAATTGATGAGTTCTATCATATTTCTCTGAAAAATATTATATATACCATAGGGTCTCACTCACTATGCAGCTCAGGTTGGCTTTGAGCTCACTTAAGACCTATATTGGTCTCGAACTCACAATGATCCTCCTACCTCAGACCCCTGAATTCTGGGATTGCAGACATATGCCACCATGCCCAGCTTTGAAGAACTTTATATTCTTAAGAAGAAAAGTATTTTGGCTGAATCACTTTATGTTTTAAAATTTAATATTTGAGCAACAGATTATTGCTTATGTTTCACTTCATTTGGTTTACCTGTAGGTTTCCTTTGTGAAATATAAATTACATATATGTGCTTTAGAATTCAATTATAAAATAACTTAATATTAACATTCATAGATAGAAATATTTCTGTATTTATTTCTTTAGCGTTATCAATTCCTATGGGAAGAAATATACCAAATTAAACTATCTATATCACTATTAATAATCTTTTGCATATTTTCACTAAATGCAAAATTTCCCTACACTACACTTATAGTTCTGTTGTCCTTTTTGAGTTAGGGTCTAACATCATCTGCAAAACTTCTCTTTCTCTGAAAAACAAATCTATCTGCTGATGTAAGTTAGTGGAAACTGAATGCTTGGTCAGGGGACACTGAGTTACCTTGCAATTGAGTTTTGTGCCACGAGCCAGTCATTATCTGATTCACTGAGTCATAGATTGGATGTGCACAGTAATAAATTAGTGTTAAAAGGAAATGGTGTATATGTAACCAATCCAGAGCAGGTCCAGATGGAACAAGTAAGTCACATAAAGATGTTTCCTAGATGTCCATGCTCAGCTGTTGGAGGATAAAAAAGCTATGGACTGGTTTATACATGGTTCTGCATTCACCAACCCCAAACAGATAGCTGCAGAATTGTATCCCCTTTTGAGGACAGCCTTGATGCACAGTGGTGATGGAAAAATCTTCATAGTGTTCAGAAGTTTACATTTGTAGGTTATAGTCGATGATGTAGGTGGGTGATAAGGAAATTGGATGGCATATGATTGGGAAATTGATGACGAATATATTTTGGCAAGAGATACCTGGATAGGCCTCTCCATAGGAGTAAATAATGTAAAACTGTTTTTTTTTTTTTTTTTTTTTTGGTCCTTTTGAGACAGGGTCTCACTATGCAGTTCAGGCTGGCCTTAAGCTCACTTTGTAGCTCAGGTTGGTCTCGAACTCAACAATCCTCCTGCCTCAGCCTCCCGAGTGCTGGGATTACAGGCATGCGCCACCACGCCCGGCTTGTAAAACTGTTTGTCATGTCAAAGGTGGCCAAAATGTGACCTCAGCAAAAAAGATTTTAATAATCAAGTAGATATTGACTCACTCTTTGCATGTTAAACTCTTTCTTTAGCCACCACTATCATTGCTCCATGGGCTCATAAACAGTGTGCATGGGATGGAGTTTTATGTATGGGTTCAGCATCCCAGACTCTAGCTCACTAAAGCTGACTGGGATACAGCACTGCTGAATGCCCAATATGTCAGTAACAGAAGTGAACACTGAGTCCCTGATATGGCACTTTTCTCCAGGGTGATCAGCTTTTAACCTTGGTATTAGGTTGACTGTATCATATTGCTTCCATCATAAGAAGGAGTTCATTCTCATTGTCATAAATTCTTATTCTGAAAATAAATTTGCTTGCACAAAACATAAGTCTTTTGCCAAATCTTCTATCTATAGACGCACATAATGCCTCATCCACTATCACAGAATTTTACACAATATTGTCTATGACCAAGGAACATATTTTATGGCCAAAGAAATGATGTACTGTGCTCAGGCTCATGAAATTTGCTGGTTTTATCTTGTGTCTCACCATCCATAAGCAGTTGAATACACAGAGACATGAAATGGTATTTGTAAGACACAGATACAATACCAGCTAGGTGGTGATGGCTTGCCAGGCTGGAGCAAAGTTCTTCAAAGGTAATATATTCTCTAAATGAGTACCCATTGTACACATAGCCAACATTTATAGATCCAGGAATGAAGGGGTGGAAGTAGGAATGGTGCCACACATTACTACCTCCAGTGATACGCTAGCAAATTTTTGCTTGCTGTTTCTTAAACTTTATGCTCTACTAGCCTAGATGTCTTAGTTCAATGGGGGAAGGCTTGCTCCAGGAAGCATCACAATGGTACCATTGAATTGGAAACTAATACTTTCTCCTGGTCATTTTGTTATTGTTTTGCCTCTGAGGAAACAATCTGAAAAAAAGACTCAAAATGTTTTAAGGAATGATTGAATCAGACTATTTAGAAAAAAAATTTGGACTGTTATTCCACACTGGAAAGAAGGAAATACAGGTAGAATGCATGAGATCATTTGGAGTACCTCCTAGTGTTACCATGCCCTGATATTAAACCAATGGGAAACTAAAGAACTCAATCCAGGTTGAATGACAAATGGTCTGTGACCTTCATGGATGAAGCCATGGGATCTCCCGTGAGGAAAATAATCAATACCTGCTGAGACGCTTGCTGAAACCAAGAAAACACATAATTTGTAGTAGAATGTGGTTTTAAATACCAGGTGTGACCAAGTGGTTAGCCTCAAAAACAAGCACAACAATTGTAATAAATATCTCTTAATATGATTTTAATGCATAACAATGATGTTAGATTTAATATTGGTTCTTAAGTATCTCATAATTTGGGGTTCTTTACAAGGTGAACAATATAGTACAGGGCACATTTGATAATATTTTATAATCAATCTCCCAAAGAATTATATACAGCAAGTGCACAAAATTTATCCACACACTAAACACTAAAGTATCTAGATGAGGGTATAGAGCTCATAACAATGCTTCCCCCAAGTCCACCTGGAGGCTTAGAGCCCACAACAGTCTCATGCAATTCCACTGCATGGATCTGTGCTGGAAAGACCCAAACATTAATGGTGGAAGTTAGGAAGTCTATGTCTGTGGGATTAAGGATCTGTGTTAACAGGCTGAGGGATTTGAACTAGAGGTAGGAAACAATGATCAAGGTAAGCCCCAGAGCTCCTGTGAAAAGTGCCATGGCCATCCTCAGCAACCGTGAAGCTCAGAGTTCCTCCAGCAATGAGGAAAGCTGAGTCGCCATCAGGAAAGTCAATGTGACAAGCATCTCCATTAGGCTTGGTGGTGCACAATCTTCCCCTCTGGACCCTGGAAATGATGCTCAGAATGAGGACCCAAGCTTCTCCAAAGTTCACTGGGAAAGCCAGCATAATAAAGTCCTCCAACAGAACAGCCCAAGAGAACTGGCAGCTTCCACCTGCTCTAACAGCTTCTCCAAACAGCATCCTTAACAGTGTTTTGGCAGCTTCTCCTGTTCTGCATTTATGATTCTGGTAAAAATTCTCAGGTGGGCCTCCCACACCCATCACCACACTAGCTAGGTATAAAAAGTTTGACCACTAGTTGGAAATCCAGGACAGTAAACTTCCATTATAATATTCAAGTTAGGAAATGTTATAAGCAAGGACCGAAGTTACTGGTTTTCCTACAATGGGTGGGTCCGAATAAACAAACTAGAGTCATTTCTGTGACTATACCTGCCCACGTGGTGTCGGAGTCTTTGGAACTGGCTTGTGTGAAGAGGTTGAGAAGCTTTTGAAATGCCACTAGAAGTAGCATCACCAAAAGGCCATCAAAACTGTATTTAAGGGGACACTCTGGCTCAGAAGACCAGAGTGGTGACAGAAATATTGACAATAGGCACAGGTAGTTTCTGCTGGGAAGAAGGATTGCCCTGACTTGAAATCCAGATGATGTGTGTTATTGCTTGGCCAAGAGCTGTCTGCATTTTACCCAGGCCTAGAGACTTCACCAGAGACTAAGATTAAGGGCAACATACTAATTAATTTTACAAAAGAAACTTCAAGGCAGTTTAATATTTGGGTCCGATTACAAGAATCCTTTAGTGTTTTTAGCCAGATCTGTGTTGAGAATCAAGAGAAAAAGAGACAGCAGAATGATTCAAAGCATTGTGTGTTTGGCCAGGAAAAAAGCACCACTAAAGTTGTGGCCTGAAAATATGGAAAAGGGGAGGACTTGTTTGCTGAAAAACCTAGCAAGAAAAAGCCAAATATTCTGTAGGAGAACAATGGAAAATAAGGCCAGAGGACAACACAAAATGCAGTAGGACTTCAACCTTTACAACAACAAACTTGCATATGTGAAATACTTTGGTTTGAGAACCCCAAACCTCCATTATTTTTGAAAATGATGGTGATAGAGAAGTTGTTTATCTGGGTTTGGTTTCTGTTTACTCGACCTGTACAACTAATACAGAAGATAGCCTGGATACTGCTCCAGCTAGCAGAAGACATTGTCACCATCTACATCATGCTGATTTATGTGTTTTCAGAATATAAAATTTGTGGGGTCAAGTTGGCTTCTATCCAGATTTCAGAACAGGTGGAAGGCCTGGCAGTGTGCCCTCTCAAGGGCAATGCACAAAGCTGTAGTGTAAAGTTAAAGTTGCAGTGGAGATGAAAGACATTTGAAGAAGTGGGGAGTGTGGATCAGCTGAGAAAAACAGCAGGGAGGCATCTGATCCAGACCAAAAGACAAGCCACGGGTGCTACAACCACATGAAGAGCCATGCTGAGTAATGGATCCACCCAAACCTTTTGGAGTTAGCAATTTTCCACAGACTGCTGGGGATGCTGGACATGGAGCTACAGTGTTCCATGGCTTGTTTTCTTCCCATTTGTTTCTATCTCCCTCTTTGTAGCATTTGTAATGGAAATGTTTATCTTGTTATATTCTACGTTGAAAGTGTTTCACTTTGCTTTCATTTTGTGCAGGGACTTGCAGCTAAGCCATAAATCTTAGAGGAAACTTTTAACTTGAAATTTTAATAATGCTAAAAACTTTTAGAAATTTGGAAGGCCAGAGGAGAAATGTTATGGCTTGTGTCTAGAGGTATTTATAAAGCCTTATGTAGTCATAAGGGGGCTTCCCAGAGAAGGGTGAATCTAAGTTTGTAAAGTTGAAATAAAGTGTTGGATCCTGGAATTAAGGATATTTGATTATGAAATTAGCCCACTGATTGATTTTGTCCTCCTCTGGTTAGAATTAAGGTTGTCCTACCCTGGGGGTGAGTGCCACCCATAATAATGATGAGTAGCTTGGATAAATTATAAGGCATATAAAGAGGGGCATAGTGGCTGCTTATCACCCATTGCCTGCTGACATATTTCCATCTGCCTTCCACCTGCCCTGATTTTCCATGGACTTTTTCTCCTCTGCCATGCTCTCTGGCATGTGTCATTTTCTTGGAGTCAGAAAACTTCATACTGATATTCTATAATTGTTTTCCCACTTTTATGTTAGGATATGTATTTTATATTTCAGTGATTATCATCCCTTTTCTAAGTAACATTTTTCTTGATAATAATGAAACATGTTAATCCAGCTAAAAGCTACAATAGCAATCTGTCTCATTAAATATTGCACATACTCTGCAAAATCTCATGCTATATAAAATAACTTAAAGTACAAGTTGTAGTGAATAATCTTGTTCTTAACCTGTTGGCATTTCAATCATTTAATATTGACCTGCTTAAGTAAACATAGGAATCAAAATCTTATTTTATGCCTTTGTTCATGTTATTTTAAATTTTCAAGTTTTAGCAATGAGACCCTCTGTGCTATAATACCTTGGCAAATGCTAACAAAACCAGAATTTTCTTAAGCATGATTTTTTAGGTGCTATAGGATTCATGCTGTAGCAGAATCGTTTTCCCCCCAGGGGGAGGAGGAGAAACATGAATCAAACTCAAGAACTTTTACCTGCCAGGTAGGCAAAGAACCTTTGAGCTATATCCCAGCCTCTTTATGGACACATCTTTAACAAAGCATGATTTCAGCTTAGTGATCGAGCCCTGGAAAGGAAGTAATGAATGTCTGTTGCAATAACTTGCTTTTGTGTTCATGACTCATGAGTGTGTTGTATCATTTTAACACTTTGATGTTGACACATATGTGTTAGTGGCCAATAAGATAATTTACATGGTATTATTATTTTTGTCACTGTTTTTATTTGTAGTTTCTGACCAACTACTTTTTTTTTAATATTAGAATTGGTATTTTGATGCTTGAACACTTATAGGCCTCTATAAACAAATCAATTTCCAGGAAAATTACTGTGAATCATAAATTTATATACTGGGTTTATAGTCATTAATATGCATACATAGAATAGATGAAAATCACAAAATGCTTGAAAATCTCTCAAGTATTATTTGTTATAGTAAAGTTAAATTCCTATTCAAATTTCACTTTAGATTTTAATTCCCTAATAACTGTTAGGCTATCCTCTAGTGACAGTTTTCTATATTTAAGAATTAAATGTTTTTAGGCCTGGACAGATATCTCAGTGGGCTAAAGTGCCTGCTTAGGCAGGCTCAAGGACCAGAGTTCAATCCCCAGAGTGCTATGCTGGTGCTGCCTCTGGGTCACACTGAGATGGTGACTGAGACAACTTGGTTGCTGTAATCCCAGTGCTTGGGAGACTGAAAACAAGAGGATCACTATGAGTCCAATCTGCGTAGTGAGACCCTGTGAGAACCTGCACTAACATACATAAAAAGAAAAATAAAAGTATGAAATGGTCTTATAAATCCCCATGGCTTCCTCAGTATCTGAATGAGTCTTTTTAACATAGATAAAAGTTTTATAATTTTAACTCTTTGCTCTGAGGTTTGAGACTAATGTGGATAACTTGTTCTCAATTGATTATTTGAAGTGATTATAAAATGTCAGAAATATTATTAAAATAAGAACTAAATTTATTCTCTAAATTAACTTACTTTTCTCAAGAATGTGGATCAAAGAGGATTAATGTGCTCAGATGTTTAAAAGTTAATAAACTACAATTTAGTGATATGCTGTATAAGGACCACTGGAAACACAACCACAACAGATGGGAAATACCTTGGATTTCTGTTCCAAAGGATTACCCAGGACCCTTTGTCTTCAGGTCTATATTCAGCCTCTCAAGGGACAATATACAATCAAATGTGCAAGATAATTATCATTGAACATCAATAAATATTTTGACTAGCAGTGACTGTGACCTAAGCACTTTTTCAAAGGAATAAAGAACTTCATTAAATTCAGAGATCATTAAGTATGTGGTAATATTTCGGTGGTACAAATTTTAGAGAATAAAGAAATACAAGTAACTGGTATCCATAAAATTTAGTTAAATGAATAATTCAGACTCATCTAAGAGCACAGCATAGTAAAGATTTCAATGTGTGCAACTACAGTTGGAAACATTGAAGACCTTTCAGCTGTGGATTCACAAGTCATGGCGTATTAGGCTAAACCTGTCACAGGCACCCTCGGAGGCAGGCAGGGCCACTAAGGAATCAGCAGTCTTTCAGTATACTAATTGTGCTTCCTGTGGGCTTTGGAATATCCACATATGTTTCTTCTTAGTTTATTAGCATATTTCCAGAGCATAATATTTGCATTCCTTGTGTGAACTTGGGACATGTACATAACACATCTGAATTGTTCTTGTTATCCACTTTCCCTCACTTCCCTCCCTCTTCTTTGCATCTCTTGATCCCTTTCCACTTGAAGATCTAGCATTGAATCTCCTATGACCTGTTTTTATTTTGATATTTAATTGTGTTTTTTTTATATGAGAGAAACTTACACGCCTCATTTATTTCACTTATTATTATTATTATTATTATTATTTTTGTCTTTTTTGAGACAGGGTCTCACTGTGCAGTTCAGGCTGGCCTTAAGCTCACTTTGTAGCTCAGGCTGGTCTCGAACTCACAACAATCCTCCTGCCTCAGCCTCCCTAGTGCTGGGATTACAGGCATGCGCCACCACGCCCGGCTTATTTCATTTATTATTAAGGCATCCTTTTCTGTCTTTTTCCTTGAGTCCCCAATGGCAAAAAGATTGAATACTCAGGTAGATAATACAAGGGGATTTTAAAAGCATATTAAGGGCTGGGGAAATAGCTCAGTAGAATAAGTGCTTGCCTAGCAAGCTCAAGGATTTGAATTCAATCCCCAGTTCTGCTTGAACTTAAAGGAGATTTATCCAGAGGACAAATAACATCTTTGAGAAAAATGTAGCGGAAAGTACTATATTGTATTAAGACATTATTGTTTTAATTAATACTATTTTGCTTTATGAAAAAGACAAAAGCATGCAAATGTATATGCAATGCAGAAAGAAGATATCTAGAAAATAATATTCACCAAAAAGTGAGGTAATAATATTTTAATTCAGATAATATGAATTTGTAAAATCATACAAATAAAAAAATGTAGATCTGAAAAGACTATTAGTAGTCATGACAATATGAGCAACTGGACTTCCACGTTTACTAGGTCTTGCCCTTACATTGACAGCTTTCTGCTTGCTAAATGACAATAGAAATCTGTATGTGTTTGGGGATAGATATGCACAAAACTAGGACAGAAATATATATAAAATGTTTAAATTTCTAGAAATACACTAAAAAAAGCACAATGTGATTAATCACTCCAAAAGTTTGCCTCTCATGTTGAACACCTCCCATCATTCTTGCAGCACTCTGAAGCTGTGATAAACAGAAAGCGATACAGTGAATGCTTGTGGTGAGAGACAATGAACAGCCAGGCTCAGAAAAATGTCATGGGGTAACTTCATTCATTAGATTTTATATCATACTATTTTTGCCTCTTATCCAAAGTCAAAAGGCTGATAAAGAAGGAACATTCTATGTTCATTCAGGACATCAATTTACTCTTGACAGTACCACTAACAGTAGAAAATCCGACTTGGAGAAATGCTTTAGAAAATGATGAGAATGGTGGAATGAATGTGTTAGAAGGAGAAGTTCTTCAAATAGGATTAATGTCAGTGTGTCTTTTCCTGTAATATTCTCTAATTTTCACATTCATCACATTTGTATTAGTCCTCCTGTAATTATTATACAAATATCAGCCGATGTTTATGTTTTAGAGAATAAAGACTAAGAACATTTCAATTTTTCCACTAAATATTTTTCAAGAAAACTAAATCTAAAAACAAAATTTAACTGTAATAATAATATAATTTTTTCTCAGTATATTTTGAATTCATAATATCAGTTTACATATTTTTACTTTATGTACTGTCTACAGTAGAAAAATTAAGGCCATTTGCAGATTTATTACAATATCTCTTACCAATTTCTTAGCTTGTCCTATAATAATTTGTCTTGCCTTTTTATAAACCTAACTTAATCAGCATAATTTTCTTCTGTAGTCTATCTTATTCATTACATATAAAAGATACTTTTAATACTCATCTGCAAATAATATAAATTTTCATAGCAACATAATAATTTAACTCACTTTTTTTCTTTTGATCAACTTAGACTGTCTAAGGTTTCAGCATATATCATTAATATGTCCAGATTAGCTCAGGTCTGTAGTAAATGACAAGTATTTGAAAACAACATATCTTCTCACGGTAGAAAATACATATGATGAATTTATGAACATAAGGGCAAGAACTTTGAATCTTGAATATTCTCTAAAGTCCATATTTTGAAGTTTTGACCCCAGTGAGTGGTACAAATGTGACATGGAAGGACCTTCATTCTGTTGTCACAAGTGGGTAGAATTGGAGTATTTAGATGCATACTCCCGAAGGTGCTGTAACTCCGCCTTTTCCTATTTCTCATTTTGATTCCTTTCTTCTCTCTGCCATGCATTCCTGCTGCATGTGGACAGTAACCTTCTACACTGTGGACAGTGACCTTATAAACTGTGAGCCAAAATAAATTTCTCCCTTTTAAAAGGATTATCTCAGGCATTTATCATAGTAAGGGAAACTAATTATGCAATGTAATGGAGATGAAAATTGATTGTAACATAGGTAGAGATACAGAGACATGTATTTTACTATTTATCATTTATCAAACCTGTATTATAGCTGTTCAACCATATAACAAAGGAAGAAATGATATGTAGTTTGCAAGGAAAAATTAAATTTTAGTTACACTAAATATTTTAAAGTTTATACACATAAAATTTCTAAGAAAGCTATTAAACTCTATTAAGTATAATCAATTTAAAGTCATTACTTACAAAGACATAAAAATGTAATTTAATTCATTCAAATGTCGAAAGGTATATAACAATAAGTCCTCCACACCATACTGAGCCAAATGTCTTCTCAAGTTGACACAATATAACAACTACTATGAAGGATATCTAGCTATAATCTTTAGTAGGTTTGCAGAAAAGAAGATCAGCATGGCATACAACAAGCACATTTTATGATTATGTGCTGTGAATAAATAGAGATGATCTTTGAGTTATGAACAACCTGATATACAAAAAACTTAGATTATTGCTGAAATTTGTTTAAATTTACTACCACAGTATTCAGTTATGACTCAAATGTTAACTGCTTGTACTTATAGATTATCTCAGGTATAGATTTAATTTTTGAAGAGTTCTCTAGGAGACATAGAAATATAGTTTCCTGTAATGGTTTAATTGAGAAATTCTGGTGTAGTATCTCTCTACAGACACAGAAATCTGCCTGCATTCAGAAGAGAGACCCGAAGGCTTTTAGAAGAGCCTGATCCTTCAATTGACAACGTGACTGTCAATTGTCAGCCCTGTGGGACAAATTTAGTTCACAAGTCAGTATGCACTGCATTTGGGTAGTAACATATAGCAATAACATATTTAAAATACCATCACAATGCAAAATATTTGAAAAGTGTATTTTGTTTGTTTATGTTAAGAATATACTTGAATTTAACTGTAGAAAATTTATTACTAAATTTCAAAAATATTTGGTTGCATTTCTGACAGTGTTCCTGAGTAAATAAAATAAACCAAAATTTTTTTTCAAGCCAAATTCACTAGAATCATTGATCATCAAAATAGAAAAAAGTAATAATTTATTTTTTATTAGTTTTATTGAGAAATAGCAATGTGAGTTTCAAAGCTGACTACAGTTTCAATAGTTAATACATTATATATTGTTGTCTTCATAGTGGTTATTCATAATATAGGATGAAGACATGATATCTTGTCCAAACACTATTTGTATAAGTCTTTCTTCTTACTGAATTAAGAGAAAGTAGCTATATATTTATCTTAACTATTTTGTGTATACAGATACAAAATAGTCCTTTTATATCCCTTTTTTGTTTACTTTTGACAGAGATGGATATTCCATGGACATTTAACTATTGTAGGTCATGAATTCAGCAAAATAATCCAATATGGTCCAGTAGTCCACAATAATAGAGGGTTTTCCGTAGGAGTAGCGATGTCAGAAGTTGTTGACTTGAGCCTTTTATAGCTCAGCATATTAATATGGCTTTACTTTTTATACCTGAGTTTTATACTTTTCTGCTGGATAGTTAAGACCAAGATAAAGGGAGACATATATAGCAAGAAATGTAACTTTGTATCTGATAAGGACAGTCAAATCCCCTCAAGATTTACCTGGAGACACTGTACTGCAGTTTGTAGATCCTTTGTCACTGAGTTACACACAGTTATTAACTTTGAGTATATGCAACATTAATATATGTGTCACAGTAAATTAATCTTAAATATATTTTAATGAGGTAAGATTCTAGACTCTACAAAATATTATATATTTCTAACCACCTGAAACTCTAGAAAATATAGATATATCTACAATGATACAAAACATATCACTCTGTTACTGAGACTTGAGGAGAAATTATAATTGAAATCAAAACAGGAATTATTAGCTCAATGATGATTACCTAACTTGGTTTTATGATACTTTTACTTATATACTTACTGCTTATTTTTCAAATCTGCTGCAATATAAAACTTAA
>PVKA01027466.1:0-30494 GCA_004027165.1 Ctenomys sociabilis
TTTTTCTTTCTACAACCCTTCCTTTGTCTACACCTGTCAAAAGTGGGCACTCCATTGACATTCAACTACCTTAGGTTCTTGAACTCGACACCACAATCCAACACAGTCCAGCATTCTGCAACCATAGGGAGTTATTCAAAAAAATTGTCGACCATATCCATTTACAGCTCAGCTTAATATTATGGGCTCACGATGTATATCCCCTCAGGATTTACCCTGAAACCCTGTACCACAGTTTATAGCTCCTTTGTCAGTGTAAGCCATGTGGATGAGTCACAGTCATTGATTGAGCAATTTGCTCTCTGTGAAAGCCTGAGAGAATGTTTTCTCTCCAGGTGACTCTCCTTAGGCACACTCCACATCATCAATCACTTTCCTCAGTGTGTAATACTGGGTCATGTTTGGAATGCCTGTCATTCTGGTCTTCTAAATACATACTGCTTGTCATGTCATACCAATTACTGCTATATTGTCTCTCAAGTAAATGTTTGTTCAAAAAAAGGGTAATAAATGAAAATAAGCGACAAGAAAAAAAGAAGTCACAGGACTGTCCTGCTACAATGCTGTATATGGTTAGATTTCTAAATTTCTGTGGAAAAATATGTAATTTTTTTCCTATTTTTAAAATTTTTTATTATTTTTATGTTTCTCTTCACATTCTGTAGGGACTTAGAATTTAACATATCAATACTTAATGGAAAATATATGTTTCATGTTATGTCTAAGATGTTTGAAATAGTGAGGTTAAGCTCAACTCCCTATGTTATAGGGTAATAACAGTATTAAGCTTCTCTTCTGGAGTGTTAACAACCTAAGTTTGCAGACCAAAAATTAAAGAAAATGAAGGGCTGCAAGAACAGCCAATATTTTGGCTCTAGCCTTTCAAGGTCAGTGAGGACTCAGGACATAAGTGAACCTGTACTGTAACATCTTATAATTCAGTCATGTCCCAAATTTACTGATTAAGCATGTCTTTTGTAATCGCTATGTTGTAAACAGCATTACACACTGACTGGTTTGTGTAATAGTCAAAGAAATTTCCTTTCCACAATAAATAATGTGGAGTCAAAAATTCTTTAGCTATTCCTCTCTAATCTTTTCTTTTCTTTCTTTCTTTTTTTGAACAGGGGATTGAACTCAGGCCCTTGCACTTGCCATGGAAGCACTTATTCTACTGAGCCATCTCCCCAGCCCCAGTCTAATCATTTTGGGCCATAACCTGTTGTTCTAGGATTTGTACTAAACTCAAGGCAAAGTAGAACAGCCTGTTTTAATTCTTGTAAGTGTTTTTTAAATTAATTTCATTGAGAAAGAAATAGCAATGAGACAATTTCAAAACAGGTTAGTAGGACAGTTACAATAATTAATATGCTGCATATTATTGTCTTTGTAGTAGTTATTCATAGTGCAAGATGCAGACATGATATCTTGTTCAGACACTATTAGTACAAATATTTCTTCTCATTGAACTGAGAAAGTAGCTGTACATCTATCCTATTTCATATATACATTCATATCCCCATTTTTATTTTAGTTTCGTTAGAGATGGATATTCTATTGCCATTCAAATATTGTAGGTGCATGAATTCAGCAAAATAATCCAATATAGTCCAGTAGTCCATAGTAGTGGTGGGTTATCTGCAGAACTGGCAATGTCAGAAGTTGTAAGGTACAGATCCATGAAGTTATACAACTTGTCTCAAAATATTGGAAACCTGAACTTCAGTAACAGGTTAGTTACACTGAAAACCCTCCTTGGACTCTCCCACCCATCTGGCTTCTTTTAGTGTCAATTGCAAGGGTGATAGAGAGGACAGCTCTCCTCCTTGAGAGGCAGGAGTTTGATCTGTGACTCAGTGCAACTTCTCTGAGCTCAAAAGGCTGGGATGGCTCCTGTGGCTCAGTTATAATCATTGGGTGCTGTGAAGTGAATTTTGTCAGTAAACAATTCTCTGGCGGGTAAGGATCCCTTTTGTCCCCCATTGCTCCTTCCTTATTTGATAGAGCAAGGCTGGAAGGCTGAAGCTCTGTCTGTGGCACCTTGCTCCCTTCTCCTTGTCCCACTTGGGTTTGGGGAGTCTCCACACTGACCTCCACAATGGTTGTACCAGTTTGCATTCCCACCAGCACTGGAGAAATGTTCCCTTTTCCCCACAACCTCTCCAACATTTGTTGTTGGTTGATTTCCTTATGATAGCCATTCTTTCTGGAGTGAGATGGTATCTCAGTGTTGTTTTTATTTGCATTTCACGAATGGCTAGTGATGTGGAGCATTTTTTCATATATTTATTTGCTTCTTTAATTTCATTCTCTGAGAAGTGTATATTCATCTCAGATGCCCATTTCTGAATTGGGTCTTTAAATTTGAGGGCCCTGTTATATCTTAGTCCTTTATATATTCTAGACAGGAGACCTTTACCTGATTGCTTATTAGTTAGGCTTTTTTCAAAATTTGTGGGTTGTCTTTTCACTTTGTTGACAATTTCTTTTGACGTGCAGAAACTCCTCAAGAAGAGTTGATCCCAGGGTTTGGGACTTGATTTTAAGGGCAAGCTTCAAGTCAAGCTGCAAATCCTTTGTACTTGCAAGATGCTTTTTAACCAGAATCCAAATAGAAAAATAAATATAGGAATCAAGAATGTCAAGACCACTTCTATATACATATACCACCCAAATGTTTTTAATTTATTTATCTGGTACAGGATTTCGCTATGCAGCTCAGACTCCTAGTGATCTTCTGTCTCAGCCTCCCCAGCTCTGCGATCACAGGTGTGCACCACCACACCTGGTTCCAGGGCCGGTCCAGCATACAGTACCAGGGATCAAACTCAGATTCTTGTGCTTGCCAGGCAGGTGCTTATATCGCCAAGCTACCACTGAGATTCTTGAAACTCTAATTGTTCCATTTTAAATTCAATATAACTTTCTTCTTTTTGGCTTCTCTCAAACCTGTTTTCCTCTTTAGTCATTTATTTATTTATTTATTTATTTATTTATTTATTTATTTATTGTCTTTTTGAGACAGGGTCTCACTATGCAGTTCAGGCTGGCCTTAAGCTCACTTTGTAGCTCAGGCTGGTCTCGAACTCACAACAATCTTCGTGCCTCAGCCTCCCGAGTGCTGGGATTACAGGCATGCGCCACCACGCCCGGCTCTTTAGTCTTTTTTTAAAAAACATATTTGGTGTAGGGTCTCACTACACAGCCTTAGTGAACCCGTTTGTTGGCCTATTGAACCCATTTCTGGCCCAAATGAGCTTCCATTCCCACCCTTTACACCTGACGTGCCAATATTATATACATACCTGTGCTGAATACTGGCTCTAACCAATTCACTTCCCTCCCCTGTTGCATGCATTTGGGAGGCTTTCCTGCTGCCCACTTATCTCATACTGGGTATCCTGTTCAGGTGCCAAAAGTGGGCACTCATTGGTTTCTCAGTGTACTCTGGGGAGAAACAGTGGCAGGAATAAGGAAATGATAGGTAGGAAGACAGGAGCTGGATCAGATGGTGGCCCATTTGCCTGACTGGCAAAGAACAACAGTAGGGGCATTTATTTATACCTTTGCAAAGTTAGTATCATGTGACAGTAGGTTACCAAAGACTAATAGCTCACATTGACCTGGCAGGGTGCTTTTCTCATGGCAGAGATAGTTTGACTGCTTCAGCCCCTGAGGCCTAGTCCAGCATCCGCTGCTCCCAACACTTCTTGTACTACCATTTTCTTGAAATCTCACCTGCTGTTCATGACTTTCTTTAGGGTTTTGCCAGAGCAGTCAGGAATCATTTATCATCATTAAAATAATTCCTTCGTGTAACTGAGTCGACTTTGACACTTTGTGTGCTCAAACTACCTTGAAATTATAGAACCCTGGCTAAAACATGTATATTAATCCAGTAACGTTTTTGAGATTTTTTTTTGTCTTAATGTATGATATGATGCCAATGGTATGCTTGAATCTTCTTCAGTGGCTGCAAAGTATTTCACTCTGTGAGTAAAAGATAAAGTCTAATCAGTCTTGTCTCACTGACCTTTTAGATTTATGAGTGTTCTCATTTTTTGTATTTTAGGGAAGGGTCTATAGGGTGTTCAGGGTCTCACTATTAGATTGGACTTGTAGTGATCCACCTGTTTACAGCCTTCCAAGAGTGGAGATTACCGGTGCATACCACCATGCCAGTCTCAATTGCCATCTCAGTGCAACCTGGGTGCAGGGTCCGCACCGCATGCTGGGGATCGAACCCCCAGCCCTTGCGCCTACTTGCAGGCACTTTAGTTCACTGAGCTATTTGGCCAGCCCTTATGAGTGTTTTTAGATATTTGTTTTCTTACATTATTATTTCTTAATTGGTTGAAATCTTACATTTTGTTTGTTTGGTTGCTTGGGGTTTTTTTTTTCAGTATATTTGTTTTTCATTTTGTAGATTTATATTATCAGGCTTTTCTGAAAGATCAGAAAATAATAACGTACATGGATAAAGTAATGCGATTCCTTGTACAGAAGCCACAGGAATGCCAAGTGCAGGGCATTTTAAAACTTGAGTTGTGGTGATGCCTGCAAATGCAGTTAAGATGAATGAATGGTTAGTTCACATAGTCGTTCTGAATTGTCAGTAATAGGCTTAGGTGAAAAGGTCATATCATCTTGATTCCAAATGAATATTTATTTTCTTTAAATTTGCTTTTTTGGCTTCCTTGAGTTTATTACACTGCTGTTTACGAAAAATAAATCAGTGAAGACGGCACGTTGCAGGCTGTGTTTTCTGGATACTGAAAGGAATATTGGCACCATTTCCTTTTTTTTTTTTTTTTTTGAAGAACAAATAGCAATGAGACAGTGTCAAATCAAATTAACAGGACAGACTCGATAATTAATACATTCCAAACTGTTTTCATAATGGTTTGGTATCGTACAAGGTGCATACTTGATATGTTTGATTGTGTTGACGAGTTCAGGCACCTAAATTGGTTTAATGACAATGGAGTGCCCATCTTTGACAGGTCTATACAAAAAAGAGGGATACAAAGGAAGAACCATGATGTGTGAGTATAAACAGGACAGTTATGATAAATATGCCATGCTTCTGCATAATTCTATGAGAAGCAAGATTTGCACTAATAGTGGTTGGACAAGATATTATGTCGGCTTCTAGTACTATGGACAACCACTAGGAAGATAACAAGGTAGAAAGTGTTAATTATTGAAACTGTGATATAATTCAGCTTTAAAAAAATAAGTATACAGCTACATTCTCTTAATTCAATTATTAGAGACACCTGCTATGATAGTGTCTGCTTGGTTTTTTTGAAACAGAGTCTTTGTAACTCAGGCTGGTCTTGAACTCATTATATAGTCCAAGCTGGCCTCAAATTTGTGCTATTCCTCCTGCCTCAGTTCCCAAGTGCTGAGACTATAGGGTGCCCAGCTGCATATTTACTTTCTTTTTTGTTTTGTTTTGTTTTGGCACTGGGGATCAAACTTAGGACCTTGCACTTGCCAGGTAGGCACTTATGGTGCTGACCTATATCCCTAACCCCTTTGCTTTCACTTAGCAGTCACTATATTTCCCTGAAGGAAACAAAATCTAGAAAGGAGAAACTATGAATTATATGATTTAAGGTAATATTCATACATTTCTATTTCCAGTGGTGCTAAAAATGTATCTAAGCATGGGCTGGAATTTAGAACTCTGCTAAAGAGAGCTTCTGTAGAGAGAGCTGATGTCATAAAGCCTGGGCAGTGATTAAGGTGTTGGAACTCACAGTGGCTTTCATTTCTGCCTACTGTGGTGGAAGGTGGAGCTTCTGAAGAGAATTCTTCAACTTGAATCTTAAGAATTGGAGTTTTCTTTCTCAAATTAAAGAGAAAGTTCTGGTAAGATGTTCTCTCTTCCTAAACTTTATTTTAACTGTAGTTTTAGAAGAACTGTTGGCCTTCATCCAGCCATGAAGAGGTAGAGGGTAGTAAGTATGCCTTTGTAGTCAGATGAGTTTTCTACTCCTCTTATTCACATTTTTCTAGTGTCAGAGAATTAGACTAAGAAAACTATTAAAACTTGGGTTTTCTGACAGGGCTTAAGATGTAGAATTCAGAAGCCTAACAACAGCTTTTAGTCAAAGGATTGAAAACTTCTTCCTACTAAAACATAATATTTACTAAATGGTTTTGGGGATTGCTAGAATAATAACATTTTGGAGCAGTTATCCCTGTAGGAGAACTATGAGTCTGACATAAAGTGAGTGATCCTATCTGTGAATATGAACATAGCTTGGTAAAAGGCACAAAAGATTTATATGATCCGAAGAGAAACCAGAGTATTGCGAATGTAGTTTGGGAGACCCAGGTATATGTGAGTAAAACTACTAGCTCTTATGGAAGCCTCTCTTATGAAATGAAGTCACATTATTGCCTGTGAAAGGCAAAGATTTTTTCTACTCTCTGTCATTCTGTCCACCTTTTCTATCAAATTTTGCATCTTAGTTTCTTTCAAACAGAAATAAGCCATCTTACCTGTACAGGGGCGCTACATTCTCCTGTAGGAAGATTCTCTGCAGGTCTCTACACGTGTAGATCTGTGGTCGGGTTCCATTCCTTCCTAGACTACTCCTTTCTGTGGAGGGAGGGAGGTCACCTTACTTCTTCTCTGCACTTTGTCCAGGTATGATGGCGTCTTTTGACTTTGGGACGATGATTCTAATCCTCATTTGCAGCGGGATCCTTCTGGCCATGTTGGTGCTAACAGGTGTTGTCATCTGTCTTTATGCCAAACTGATCAAGGCAATGAAGTAAGTCATGGGGGTGAGAGTGAGCAAAGGGGATAACTGGGGCTGTCTGCTTGAGCAGGGTCTGTTCCTTGCTACCGCTCTCATGCCATAGGTCAGGTTAAGAACCACACAGACTGGTTTATAAAGGCAAGATTGGGTAGTTATACAATCTTGTTTTTTGTTTGTTTGTTTTCTGGTCTGGAGCTGTAATCTAGTAAGTAGAGTGCTCCTAATATGGAAGGAATATGTGACATAAAGTGGTGCTTTTTCAGGGAGAGGATCCAAAAGCTGGAACAAAATAGTTGCCAGCAGTAATGGTGTCCCCATTCCAGGGAGTTAGATGGTGGCCTCTAGAGCCCTGGACATAGCCAGCCTCAGCCTCTTCCTCCTCTTCCTGTATTTCTAAGGTCTGCAGCAACTAGCTGGGTTATGCCCACTTGTAGGTCACTCTCCTTACATGTTCAGCAGTTGTAGGAGAGGAAAACGTGAGAGAGCAACTCGGTACAGGGGCAGAGAGCTTTAATGCAGGGCTGGTGTCACCTGTGTGGTGGGCTGCAGCCTTGAACTTCCCAGGGAGTCCTGACAACTGTAAGAAATGCACTGGGGAGAAAACCTCTAAGCTTGTGTTTTGTGTATGTCTTTCCTCAAGGGCTGCAAGGGAATGTGATCCTGAGGCCAACTTAACCAATGACAATGTCATGCTGGGTGAAGCTGCCATGGATTCTTGTTCCGGCCTTCAGTTCTGTGATGAGTGCAAAATGTATGCAGGTTATGATCCCCTGCCACCTTGCTTGTGTGGCATAAATGAGGGACTCTGATATTGGAAATGGTGGACACACAGATCTTCATGAGAAATATTTTTTTTAGTAGAATGCTAAGTTCTATAAGTTTTATGCTATGTATTTTAAAATGTTAGTTTATGTACTTTGGAATAAATATGCAATACTGAAAATAACCTCTGTAGTATTTTTTCCCAGTTATTTAATACACATACATATGGTATATATGTATATATCACCTACTTGGAGACTTGGGAAAATAGCTTGTAATATTATATGTTACTAGAACCTGAAGAAATAAGGTAGAAAAAAGAGTGGCCAGCACTCTTGCAAACCCAGAAAGAAAGTATACATTGGCCTCAGGGCATTTTCAAGTCCAGCATCTGCTAAAGAAGACAGTTATAGCAGTGTGATCAACAATACTGAAGTTTTCTTTCTGATCCCCTATTCTAGGGTCAGTGATGTCACAATCCTCAGAGGAAAGTGATGGCAGCTAGGTGGAACATTGCTGGGTGGAAGTTGGCTGACCTATGTAATAAAGGGATTGGGCTCACAGGCTCTAGGAGGACAAATAGAAAGCCCATGAGTCCTCCTTGCTGGCTTCCCCCATGTTTAGAGCCAGGTGGCCTCATCTTGAGATCACTTCCCTGACAGTAGGAATGACATATTCGTTGTCTAGTTCTGTATTCCCAGGCCTTGGAGTAGTGAGAAATTACTATTTGCCAAATAAATGAATGACTAGAGGACAACTCTCCCCCCCACACACACTTGCTCTTCCTCATCTTACCTTGGATGTCAGGATTGCTTTCTTGCTGCAAACCCAGTACGCTCAAGAACCCAGCACTTTCCACCTGCTTCAGCCTCTGCAAACATGAATACTTAGAACTCCATGCAGGGGGCCTGACCTGTGCTGCCTTTTCTTCACATCCTCTGCCTCCTTTTCCCACTCAGGGTCAGACCCCTACAGGCATCTAGTGGCCCAACTAGTCCCAGAGTACCAGGAGCTGCATCACTCACTACTCTTTGGGGCCTTCAGAACCCCAAGTAGCAATTCCTGGAGCAGAACAGCAAGGGCCTAAGGTGTCACTGATACTACCCCATTTGTGATCTGCACAAGGGCCAAGGCTCATGTCCAGTTGGTTCCCCAGGCTTTGCCTGTGGCTGCAGTGCCAGCTGTTGAGAGTAGGGAGGACCCAGGGAGGCACTGTCTGTGGCCCTTCCAGGAGTGAGCTGGGCAATGAACTTCCTACAGGCATTGCTGGCAATGATGCAGCTGCACACCTGCCATTTTCTCACATGCAACTCCCCTTGTGTGGCCAAACTGACACGTTTCCCTCGAGTTGTCCAGGAAGTGTGTGAAGCTTGAGAGTTATGAAACCCAGGGAAGTATAAAAGCCTACTATCCCTGAGGGCTGCCCAGACCTGACAACGATGGCGGTCCTAAAAAGGCTCATTTTTTTGGCCCTTTTGATCATCTCGTGTTCAGCAGAGCTGAGTATGTCTGAGGCAGAAGGTAAGAAAATTCAACTGGATTTCTCTCCCAAACTAGAGGAGTTCTCACTCCATCAGGTCTCTTGTAACATTTTTAAAGATTTTCTGTCTGCTGTTAGTCCTATTGAGTCTGGGGTGGCCACTGCTGTTTCACTGGGTGGAACAGCCAACTGGGATTGTAAACTCAGCACTAGTAATAAGTTAAAGAGTTAGAGTTTTTAAAAAAAAACAGACACTTTATTTGTAAGGAGGAAAAAGAGAAGATAGAAAGTGGCTGTAGGGGACTGCAGAGGGCCAGGTCGTGGGAGACCCTTCCTCCTGGGAACTGGCCATGACCTGATCAACTGTCTGGGCTGTCTTGGATATATCTTAGGCCACACAATCCTAACCTGGGTGCCATTCCTTGTGGTGGGCTTTATTTGACATTTTTCTGCCCCTGTCAGGGCCTTGTCTCTAGGATTTATAGGTTTGTTAGGAGGAGCCTATAGACAGCTTTGATTTAATTAAGGGGAAGTATGTGTATCTAGTGCAGTAATAGAGTGACAGTAGAGTGAAATATAGATATAGAGATATATAGATATGTGTGTGTGTGTGTGAGAGAGAGAGAGACAAGAGACAGAGACAGAGAGAGAGAGTATATTTTTGTATGCTAAATAAGAGTTTTCCTCAAGTAAAGCCTCTCCTGTCTCCTTTGTATGTTTTTCAAAGTGGGGAGGGTGCTACCCTGGTTCCACACACAGCTGGCTTCCTCAAGCTCTTCCTGTCAGCCCCCCCTCTAGTCCTTTGATGTAAGTTCCAATGACATGTGGTGACTTTCTCATCTGTTTTTATTTTCCTTTCTTCTCCTTGTCCTTTGAATTGTTCCCTCTAGTAAAGTTTTAACTCTTTCTAGTTAGGATTGCCCAGAAAACTTATTGAACTCTTTTTCTATTATTTCCCTGTCTATAAACCCCTACCCTTACAAGTCCAATCCAGGTAAGATTTTAATACTTTTGGTGTGATTTCGGTTTAGTACTAATTTCTTTCAGATTAATATGATAGTATGCTTTGAAATATACAAGGACATAGCTTTATACTGGGTAATTTTACTACTAAGAAATTATTTTTGGAAAATAATCATAAAGTATACAAAGTTAATGTGCAAGTGTATGTATTTATATAATCATAAAAATATAAATGCTCACCACTGATTTTGTTACTATAAGCTCACAAAAGAGAAACATTTTTCTATGCATTAAAAAATGACATTGATAAATTATAAAGGTTCCAGTGTCTGTACTGGGAGAAAAAATATTTGAAACTTATGATAATTTTTTATGGTTAAAATATATGCATTATAATATTTAAAATATCTGTAAAGAGACAGAAAATCAGGGGAAAGTAAACAATCTCAAGGTATTCACAGTTATGTTTTTCATAGTAGGATTGTGCAGTAATAATTTTTTATTATCTTTGTTTTCTGATTTTTTCTAATAAAATATTTAGAGTTAGATTAATAATCAAAGATTTGGTATAAGCACATTTGTTCTCATTAGATGAAAAGAAAATGAGAAAGTTTGTTGTTGTCTAAGAGTTTTTAATCCATAGCTCTGTTTTGGAAAAATGTCTATTCTTCACTTTATTCATTTGTAATTGTGTTCTTCTCTTTTTTTATTTATTTAGGACAGGTTCTGCAGGGTCTACAGGGTCTTACTACGTAGATTGGACTCATAGTGATCCTCCTGTTTTCAGCCTTCCAAGCACTGGGATTACAGGCGTGTGCCACCACGCTCAGTCTCAATCGATGTCTCAGCATGCCCCAGGGGCTGGGCCCGCAGGGCTCACTGGGGATCAAACCCCAGCTACTGCGCTTTGCCTAAGCAGCTGAGCTATCTGACCAGCCCTTGTATTCTTATCTTTTAATTATGGAGTTGTAAGGATTTGTTACACATTCTAGACATACCACTCCCTTTTGAAACCACCTTTCTTCAGGCCCTCACATGTTCTTTTTTGATGGGCTACATGTAGAAAATCTCAAGGGCTCCAAGAGGGAAACATTTATTGCTAGAGACTTTATGGAATGAACAATGTAGCATTTGTGATTAGCTGCATGCTTGTGGGGTACAGCATGTGGGAGCCAGCTGCAGGAGGGGCCAGGGGCTGGGACTGTCCTCAGCAACAACTGTGTTCTCTCCCAGGCAGATCTAGCTGCACTGCCAACCTGGGAGGGGCCAATCTGGCAGACACACACAAAGCCATGATCCTGGAACTCAAGCCCGATGAGAACTGCACCTGGACAATAGAAAGACCAGAGAACAAGAGCATCAGAATCATCATTTCCCACATCCAGTAAGGAGAATCTTCAGCTTTTCAAAGAGGGAGCTTGGCCTCTGGCTACAGAATTCAACTGTGGCTGGAGGTGGTCAAGATGGTAGTAATTCTCATGGTAAAGATAACAATGGTGATAATAATGTTTTGACAGTCATTGATAAAGATGATGATGGTGATGGTGCTGAGTAACAGTCTCTGTTGATGATACAACTGCATGCCTCTACTGGCTCATAGGGCTCCCACAAGGTCATCATTAGAATTACAGACACAGGAAGTTTCAAAATACTGAGGTCACCACAGTAAGTAGGGTTAGTAACCACTTAGTCTAATTCCAAATTCTATGTCTTGATACAATATACTTCTGATTCTTTATCACATAACAGTCTCTGGAGATAGCACTCAGGCATCAGTATTTTTTACTGAAATCATAAGTGGATTTTATAAGTGCCCGGACAAGCCAGGGTAAGGCCAAGCTGAGAACACAGTGCTGCCCTGTAACTCAGCACTTCATGAAGTGTGTCCTAGGCAATTTTATCAACTAGTTATGGGCTGCATTTTAGTCTCAAAGAATGCCTCCAGAATGCACTTAATGCCCCCAAAGTCCCACAGTAATAAGGGGGAATGAGACCACGGCTCCTACTCTTACCCCATCTCAGTGCTGTTAGTCAGCACTCAGCACTTGGTGCTTTGTGTCTTATCCCACCTCCAGGCACAAAAGCAGTGGGCTCCACTAACGTACTCAGGTGTGGAAGGAACCCTGAGAATTTGCATAGATACAGAGTCCCAAACGACACTTACACTGCTGGTCACTTTGTGAGCTTTACCACTGAAGCTGGACGGGTTGACACAGAAGGAATCAAACCAGAAAGGGGGCTTTTTAACTTTCTGGAATGTTAGAGTTATCAAAAGATATATTTGATTTTTGATATGTAAAGAGGAAGAACAGAAAAGTGGGAAGAACAAAGGTAAATGAAAGATAACAGTTAACATTTATTGGGCACTTTCTATGTGGCAGGCGTGTGATAGGTGCTTTATGTATATTGTGGTGTTTTAAGAATAGCATAAACTTGACAAAAAGCAAAAAATATGTTGTGACATTCCCCATTTTCTAGAAGAGAAAACCGAGGTCAAGGAAAGCAGTTAAGCCACAGAGGTGGGAAGGGAGCTCAGATTTCTCAGTCCTCATAGTTTTTGCTTTATACCATCTTGGATATACATCCTCTGTGGATATTTGGGGAGAACCTGTCAGAACAGACAGAAAGCTAGAATCCTGGGCCTTCTGGACACACTATGGGATGAGGCAGCCTTCTGAATGAGGACGTAGTGATACAGGGAAGGAAGGGAAGCCACGGGGATTTAAAACTTCGATTTACCCTGACAGAGGTGGCTGCAGGAGAAGAAGGACTTCCATCAGCAGCCTTGGCTATTAAAGTGCCAGTGGGATCAATTCTAATTAATAAGGTTTTCACTAGAGCCTTCTGGGTAGGGAGAACAGGAATGATGGAAATGAGCAGAGTCTTGGCTTGTAGACCCATCTCCACTGTTTATTGCCTGTGAGATGTAAGTAAATCAATTTGGCTTCCCAGTCCCATAGAGGCTGGTGGTGTATGATTTAATCCTGAAGGTGGTGGGGATGCTGATAAGCCTTTGAGATGTGCCACTGTTGTACAAATCATCATGCCAGTGTGAACAGTTGACTCTGCTCTGGGAAGCCACCTAACCTGTGGCTCTTTTCCCACCTCAAGTATGTTCTGTTCACAGGCTGGATCCAGAGGGAACGTGTGACAGTGAAAGCATTAAAGTCTTTGATGGAAGCTCTACCAATGGGCCCCTCCTGGGGGAAGTCTGCAGTGCAAACGGCTTTGTTCCTGTCTTTGAATCATCATCTAATGTACTCACATTTCAAATAGTCACAGACTCTGCAAGCATCCAAAGAGCTGTCTTCCTCTTCTACTACTACTTCTCTCCTGGCACCTGTAAGTTGCTATCTAAGCATCCTTTTCCTATGCTGCAAACACAAGTTATGCCTGCTTCAGCTCTGGGGTTTCCAATCTTAGTTTGGTCTGTTCCCTTGGGGACCTCTCTGCTTGGCAGAGGCACAGTTCTCTCCCTGGACTGTGCACCAAATAACCTGGAGAACTTGTTTGATCACAGATGTGGGCTTCGCCATGAGGATTCTGATTCCTCGCTTCTGGGGGGAGAAGCTCCTAGGTGGAGAAGAGGGCTTGGGATGATGAGAGGATCAGATGCTGGGTCCCCAGTTGGGCCCCCACATTCAGCCTCTGCAGTAATGATGCAGAGACTTTTGCAATGATGGTGTAGATCACTGAATGTAGATTGGAGCTGTGGCCCTTCATGTTTATCCAGTCCCCCCGGTGATTCTAACAGGAAAAGAGCAGAGCTTATGTGGTGTTGCCTTAATTTTATTAGATAGTTTTATTTTATATAGTTCTACATTCATAGTATCTAGATTCCATTTTTACCCACAGCAGAATGTCATGAATTTGAGGAAGTAAGTGGGACTGTGGGGAATATTCCACTCTGGTTTTCCTTTCAAGGCCCAGAGAAGACCTTGATAGTCTTCTGCATAAATCATTGATTTTTCTTCTTCTTTTTTTTAATGTATTTGATTGTTACAGGGTCTCACTGTGTAGCTTGGACTCACAGTGATCCTCCTGCTTTCAGCCTCCCCAGTGTTGGGATTATAGGCATGCACCACTGTACTCTGGCCAGCTCAACCCACCCTGGGGGTGAGGCTGGCTTGGCATGTGGTGCTGGCGATTGAACAACTGTCCCTGTGCTTGCCTAAGCTTGCCTAAGCAGGTGCTTTAGTCTGCTGAGCTATCTCACCAGCCCAATCATTGATTTCTTGGTGCCACTGAATTTTTAGAGTGGAGGAGTCAAGATTTTTCCCACGCTAGACCAAAAGCATGTTTTCAAACTTGGTGCCTAGCCCTTTTACATGACACCTATTTCTATGATTTCGCCAATCTAGACCATTTCATATGTCCCTGGAAAGAGCTTTCAGTATTGCTTTATTTGTCCTGCTGCTCACTTATGTACGTAATAGGGCAGAAAAAGATGAAAAGCATTTTTATGAAGGGTGCATCTGAGCTGAACAGTAGCATGGCCAGGATGGGGCAGGGCAGAAATAGCAGAGCAGGAATGGATGGTAGAGCCAGCGGCTTGAGAAGATCTGGGAAGAAAGAAGAGGCTGGGGCAATGGGCCATTTCCTAGGGGCCGTGGATCTAGATGGATAGGTGGGAGTGAAGGGAGTGCCAGGCTCCAGTGTAGGTCCTAAGAGTATGAGTTTAGTTTCTGTTTCAAACCAGGTAACAGAGAGCCTCCACAGCTGTGATACATTTGGTACTATTCATTTGGAGGAGGATAAAGATCTGCTCTCTGCCCTGCACCAAAGGGAAGAAATTCTATGAAGACCAATCAGCACCTAAATATGCAGCCCCTGGGAAAGGCAGAGAAGAAATTACAACCAGGGGAGGACACGTTAAGCTCCATCCACAGCGCAGGAATTGAAAGAAGCCTCTATTTTGATTGACATTCTTGGTCACCTTCATATCTCTTTCAGCTGTTCCAGACTGTGGCGGTTACCTAAACACTTTGGAGGGCTCCTTCACCAGTCCCAATTATCCTCAGCCACATCCTGAGCTGGCTTATTGTGTATGGCACATACAAGTGGAAAAAGGTTACAAGATAAGATTAGACTTCAAAGAGATTTTGTAAGTGCTGGGGGCCACTTCCATGGGAGTAAATGCAGTAAAGCCACCTGGCAACTAGGGGACCGAGGGAAGAGAAGCAGTCGCACAGAGCCTCGCGGGGTGGGAACTTTTCAAGGAACTGATATAGAAAGGAAGACTGGCAGCAATATTATTGCACTGAGAGTCTAGTTGACTAGTTGACTATTCTTCTGAATATTCAGAGGTCCAATTAGGTGAGAAAATCCAAGACTTGTCATTATCATAACCCTGAGATGCCATTGTAAGGACAATCCGGAATCTCCCAGTATTGTGACTCTACTGTGCCAGTAGATTTGAGTAAGTTTTAAAACCTTTTTCACCAGAAGCTCTTTTCTTTAGTTTAGAACTAGATGACCAGTGCAGATTTGATTTTATTGCCGTCTACGATGGCCCCACCACCAAGTCCGGCCTGATGAGACAAGTGTGTGGCCGTGTGACACCCACCTTTGAATCTTCCTCAGACTCCTTGACTGTCGTGCTATCTACAGATTATGCCAATTCCTACCGGGGATTTTCTGCTTCCTACACATCAATTTATGCAGAAAATGTCAACACTAGTAAGCTGTATTTTATGTTTCTTGGCAATTTCGAGCTTTCTTCATAGAAACTGTCTCTCTGTGGTTAGCTCTAAGCACAAGCTTGTTAAGTACATTTGGGGACGTTGTTATAAGCTCAGACTTGACGATCACTTCTGCGCATTGCTTAATATAAGAAGAAAGAAATAATTTTATTTACCCTGAAAAAGATTTCTGTAGAAAATAGGGACTAGGTCTCAATGGCTTAGCTATCTCAGTCTTCCAGCTGCCCCTGAGGGGCACACGGATTTTTGGCTGTGCACAGGGTCACCTGCACATGGACGTCTAAGATCCAGAGTCCTTAATCATCAAAAACGTGATCATCCTTTTCCCCCTTTGTTTTCCCAACAGCATCTTTAACTTGTGACTCTGACAAGATGAGAGTTATTATAAGCAAATCCTATCTAGAGTCATTTAACTATGATGAGAATAACTTACAACTAAATGACCCAACTTGCAGACCGAAAGTATCGAATGTCGTGGAATTTGCTATTCCTCTGGAGGAATGTGGTACTGTCAAAAAGGTAAAGTGAAACCCTGCGAGCTGGGGTCTACCAAATGGCAAATGCATGGTGGTAACACAGTGAGCATAATCAATGCTTGCTAGCTGTTTCTGCAAAGCACGACCAACTCTTAATGGCTGAACACACAATGAACATGTGTAGACACACCTGCCACTCTTGTGCGCTCCCCATGGGTAGACACACAAAGATAGCAGGTGTTTTGCTTTTCCTTCAGAGGGTAAAAATCTCTGAAAATGCATGAGAGAGTTTGAACACCTAGGTACTATGGGACCCTTGTGCAGAAAATGTTTACTTCTATATTTAGTAAAAATTGAGCTAAATTGTAAAGATCTTCCTTTATAAAGACAGTTAGTAAAAATACTGTCCTTATTTTAACTATGAATAATTTTATTATAAGTTTGTGATTTGTTTTACATGCTTTAGAACTTGGATTCAAGGCTTCAGGCACTTTTCAACTTGTAGATCCCGTTAGGGCATCTACTGTAAGCTTTTCATTCAGGACGCTAGGCAACAACCTAAAGAAAAAGAATGAGGGCATTACAAGAGAAATCGGTGGGGACAGAAGTAAATCACTTTTGTGTGGCAATAATGAGCACAAGTTTTGCTACACTGAAGAAGACAGTTGAGGGAACACTATGGAGCTCCTGCCTATGTACTTGGGAGACTCCCTGGGCAGCTATACTTAGTGCTCCTTATGTTAAGGATATGTTCTAGGCTTTGAAGCTAGAACATATTGAAGGGGCTATTTAAACCTATATATAGGGCTAGAAATTTGCATTCAAATTGATTTAAAAAAAAAAACAAAAAACCAGGAACTTGGGACCAGGGAGATAGCTCAATAGAATAAACAAAACATGGCCAACTCTTAATGGCTTAAAGCATGGCCTGGCAAGCGCAAGGGCCTCAGTTCAATCACCAATTCTGCAAAATAAATAAATAATTAAAGACAGGGTCTCACTATGTAGATCAGGCTGGCTTTGAACTCACAATGTAGTTTAGGGTATTCTCAAATTTACACAATCCTCTTACCTCAGCCTCCTGGATTACAGCTAGTTACTGTCATGATTTTCTTTTCTTTTTTTTTTTTTTCCCAAAATTGATTTTCATGTAAGTGAAAAACTTCTGTTCAATTCTATTTCCAAGCTGTAGCTCTCATTTCACATCTTTATTGTCCATGTCCCTAAATATATCTTCAGTAAGACATTTAAGCCATACTGTATTTTGACACAAAAGCTCTTATCTTATGATTTAAGAAAATTATGTCTCTATCTGTAAGAGTCATTCACATGTGTGCTCTAAAATATTACTGAAAAAATATTACTGGGTTAAAAATATGAAATTTGAATTCCATCTTGTCCTGCAGGTAGAAGACCATTCAATTACTTACACCAACATAATCAGCTTCCTTGTGTCCCCAAGTTCTGCAGTGATTACTCGTCAGAAGCATCTCCAGATTGTCGTGAAATGTGAAATGGAATATAATTCCACCGTGGAGATAATGTACATCACAGAAGATGATGTAATACAAAATCAAAATGTGCTGGGCAAATACAACACAAGCATGGCTCTTTTTGAATCTAATTCATTTGAAAACCCTATATTACAGTCCCCATATTATGTGGATTTGAACCAAACTCTTTTTGTCCAAGTCACTCTGCATACCTCAGACTCAAACTTGGTGGTGTTTCTTGATACCTGCATAGCCTCTCCTACATCTGACTTTGGTTCTCCAACTTATGACTTGATTAAGAGTGGGTATGTAGCCAGACAACAGATGTCTGATATTCCTCCTCAGGAGTAATAGCAGTTTTAATAAAATAATATTTCTGTACATATATAATGCTGTTATCATGCAGTTTAATTAAATTCATCTTATTTCTTTAATTTAATTAAGTTGACCTTAATTATTTTAGGAAATACAATTTCTGTGTACATGTCACAAAATTTTAAATCATTTATGTAGACATAGCTGATATCTAGAAATTTAAGGGTATTTAAAGATACAAAAACAAATTTAAATTTTGTCAAGGGGGACCCTTTATATTTTTGATTTTGCATATTTGGTTATTTTTAACAAAAAACTGAGTATTACTTAATGTAATAGGTAATCATAAGTTTAGAACATAATACCATTAGGAAGATATATGTAGCACTCTCAGAAGTATAAAATTCTTCTTTGAAGAGAGGTTTCCCTTTTTTCTTCCTAGAAACTCATAGATTTTATAAAATCATCTAGGTTGATATATTAATAACAACATGAGAGGCAGTGTTTGACTGTCCATTCATAGGTGTCAATTTTCTGATTTGTTCACATGGACAGGAATTTTAATGCTAGAAGGAACCTCACTATCTTATCCAGGAATCAGATCCATAGTTTTAGCTCACTGTCATGTGAACCACAGCTGTCTGTCTAGAGAAACTTCTAGCTTCACAAATTAGTTATAGAAAACTTGGTATTATCTCTATCCTAGTATGGGAAAGATGAACTGTATATCTTCTGAATGTGTTCAAAAATTCTGTTTCAGATGTAGTCGAGATGAGACTTGCAAGGTGTATCCCTTATCTGGACACCATGGAAGATTCCAGTTTAATTCCTTTAAATTCTTGAGAAGTCTGAATTCTGTGTATCTGCAGTGTAAGATTTTGATATGTGATAGTGATGACCAGCAGTCTCGCTGTAATCAAGGCTGTGTCACTAGAAGGAAACGAGATATTTCCTCATACAAGTGGAAGACTGATTCTATCATAGGACCCATTCGTCTGAAAAGGGATCGCAGTGCAAGTGGAAATTCAGGTAAAGAAAGATATTTCGTGATCTAAGAACATTGCTTGTCTTATTATCATTATTATTATTATTATTATTACAACTACTCTGTGTGTGTGTGTGTGTGTGTGTGTGTGTGTTTAGTACAGGCCCTATAGGGCCTCATTATGTAGATAGGACTCATACTGATTCTCCTGTTTTCAGCCTGCTAGGCACTGGTATTACAGGCAAGCACCACCAGTGTGCTCCGGGTGGGGCTGGCACAGCATGCCAGGATTCAAACCCTGGTCCCTGCATCTGCCTAAGCAGGCACTTGAATGCACTGAGCTGTCTGGCCAGCCCCCATTGCTTGGCTTATAGCATGCAGTTGTTTTTAAGATGTACACTTCAGGGGTTTATGATGAAACTTTTAGTAAATAAGTGGTGATTCTAAGCACACAGGATAAATACTGTTTTTCATCAGCTAACGATATGCATATTGGGTACAGTGAAAACATAATTCACTGATGAATTCCCCAGTGGTCACATAGCTTCTGAGTATGCAAGTAAAGATCAAGTTTCCTTTCACTTCCTGATTGATGTAGACACCATAGCCCATAACTAAATCAGAAGCAATGTTTTTTTTCCCATCTGATCAGATTTTATTGGTACAATTTAGATATTCATAGTGATCATATTCATCATAGAGAATTTAGACTTTTACATGATATAACTTACTTTCCCCGTTCCCTTTCCTTTCTTTAACCCCTCCTCCCTTACCCATATACAAAAGTACTGTGTCCACTTCTTCCTCCTTTAAAAAAATTTCCTCTCTTTCCTTTTCCCATGCCCCCTGCCTTACTCCCCTACCCATTTGAACATCTTCTTTCAGTTTCAGAATACCTATGATGCATTTTGGTCCTTATTTACACTGTCGGTTTCTCATACCAGAGAAATAATGCAGTGCTGACCTGTATGGCTGATTTATTTCACTTAGGAGAAGCGACTCGAAATGGATCCATTTACCTAGAACTGGCTTGAATTTGTCTTCCGTATGGCAGTGTAGTGCTCTATTGCATAAAAACCCATGTTTTCTTTACCCACTCACCTGATGATGGACATTGGGGCTGTGTCTCAGATTTGGCTACTACAAACTGTGCTGTACAAACATGGGTGTGCATATGTCTCTGTGATGTGACACGTTTAACTCTTTTGGAAAGATGTCAAGAAGGAGAATAGCTGGGTCAAGTAGAACACGTAGTCCTGGTTTTTTGAGGAATCTCCACACTCATTGCCACCGTGGTTGTATCAATCTACACTCTCTTTTTTTTCCCCTTCTGAAATTTTTTAAATTAATTTTATTGAGAAACAAATAGCAATGAAACAGTTTCAAAACCAATTAGCAGGACAGTTTCAATACTTAATACACTGCATATTGTTGTCTTTATAGTGGTTATTCATAGTTCAGAGGCAGAACATGATACACTGTCCAAACACTATTAGTGCAAATCTTTCTTCTCACTGAATTAAGAGAAAGTAGCTGTATGCCTATCCTAACCAAAATAGTTATATACAGATACAAAATGACCCTTCATTTATATCCCCTTCTTTGTTTAGTTTTGTCACAGATGGGTATTCCATTGCCATTTACATATTGTAGGTGTGTGAATTCAACAAAATAATCCAATATAATCCAGTAGTCCATAATAGTAGTGGGTTACCTATCGGACTGGCAGTGTCATGAACAGTAGAGAAGGGCTCCGCTTTCCCCATAACCCTTCCCACATTTGTTGGTTTCTTCATAACAGCCATTCTTTCTGCAGTGAAATGGAATCTCAGCATTACTTTAGTTTGCATCTCTGGAATGACCAGTGATGTTGAGCATTTGTTCTTATATTTACTTGCTGTACATAAGAAGTGATGTATTTTTTTTTATGGAACCAGGGATTGAACTCAGACCCTTGCACTTGCCAGGGAAGGGCTTATTCCACTGAGCCATCTCCTCAGCCCCCCGAAGTGATGTACTTTAACTCCTGAATAAAACAAAAAAAGCCAGTCAGCATTCTATAGAAGAGATTATTGGGAAAAGTAATTTTGTTGTTTCTTTCTTTTCCTTTTTCATGATATAGAGGGTTCAATCCAGCGCCTTTACACTGAGCTATATCCTCAACCCTTTTTAAATTTTGAAGCAGGTTCTCACTAAGTCACTCAGTTGCTCAGGATGGGCTTGAACTTGCACTCTTCCAACCTCAGCTTCCCAGAGTGCTGGGATTACAGGATCCATGCCCAACTAAAGTTTTGTTTCATTTTGTTTTTGAAACAGGGTCTCACTTTGTAATTCAGAATGGCCTTGAACTCATTATGTAACCCAGGTTGGCTTTGGACTCACAGCTATCCTCCTGCCTCTGCTTCCCAGAGATTATAGTTGCATGCCACCATGCCTGGCTCCTAAAGTCACTTTTTAAAAAACAGAATCTACTCTATTGACACAGGCAACTCAGATCCTTTCTGAAGGCTTGGCACCAAACTAGTTAAGATTATATGGGAAAGGGGTGATGTTGACTATCTAGGATAAGCCATACTAAATGGCTTAAGATAAGCCACAAGGAAACAAAAAAAAGTTTTTAAGAGTTTGTCTTAGGTGTGATTGTGGCATTAAAGAATCCTATAGTGTATCTATTTATGGATAGTAGTAGTGTGGATTTTTAAAGGAGTGATTATGGCTTATAGTCAAACATTTCTTTGGAAAAAAGAACAGAACACCAAAAAAATTAAATTTAGCAACTTTAATAAACATATTCACTGAAAGGTGAATTTATAGCAAGATAGCATTCCTGGCATAGCATAGGGCATAGCATCTCCAGAAGTTTGCAATTAGTTGAAAATTTTTGAATCAAATTCATTATAGAAATGTTCTATATATTAGAAAATTATCCTTTTCTTGTTTCAAGGGAATAAATAAAATTCTTTCCTGTTCGCTTAATGTATTTTGACAACTGTGGAAAACAATGACCATAAATAGATGGTCTTGTTATTTGTATAATTTGATTATTATACTTGAACTTCACATTTTTATATTACATTAAGGAACAAAACTATGTCAAGTATTTGAAATAAATGTATTTAACATAAACACAAGTTAATAAAGTATTTGGTAATGGTTCCTCAATGTTGTTTTAGAGTTATGCACTAACTCACACACAAGAGCCAAAGTGTGTGTAGAAATATTATAAATGTCACCAACATTTTGTAATGGTAATAGTCTTATATTGTTTTTATGCTTCCAATTACAGGAATTCTCCATCAGATACCTGCAGAGGAAACAAGGAGCCAACCCTTCAACAGTCTGCATCTGTTCTCATTCATGGTCCTTGCTCTGAATGTAGTGATTGTGGCTACAATGATACTGATACATTTTGTAAAGCAACGGACAGGCTACAAATACCAGAGGCTGCAGGATACTAACTAGCCGGGTTAGTGCTAAGCAAAATGCATTTCTCCAGCATGCTGAAAAAAATGATACCTCATGGCTACCTGGGCTGTGAATAAAATAGGAAGGTCCTGAAAAGTGATGCACAGGCTTTTATGTCACTGTGTCAGTATATTTCATTAAAAATGACTGAAATGAACAAATATGTCCTTTAGCTCTCGTCTGAGGAACTGGAGTCATTACATGAATTAGAAGTATCTCTTTTCGTAAACAAGAAACACTTTAATCACATACAAGATGAACAGAAATGTAGTCTTCCAAGTTCAGTGCTTCTATTTTTCATTATCTATTGTTGCTAGATAAACAACTCAAGTGTAAAATGCAAATAAAAAATGGAAAATAAATTACTTTAGAAACATCAGAAGGTATAATAACTGAATTGGAAGAGTAGAAAAATACAGTGCAGTTACTTTGCTTCCCATGTTCTACTGCTGAACACAGCCTCAGTGTTTCTCACCCTAAGCAGCTCAAAAAAATAGGGAAGAACCTGACCATGAAACGAGAGACTCCATAGTTTCTGGATTAATGAAAGAAAGTCATCTTTTTTCTTATGTATCATCAAATACCAAGGCCAATGATGAATTATGTTAGCAAGCAGTAGCCAGGTGTGATTCACAAGTTCCTATGTGTCATGGGTGAGCAAATAGTAAAAGGTTGAAGCTAATTATGTTAGATGAGTAATACTGTCAACGCTTCCTCGTCACCTAGTGATCCACACAGTTTTTGGTTCTAGTAGCCTCCCAAACAGGCACTGCTCTCCTGGGTGCCCACAGCCACACCCTATAGCTCTGTGACCACTTAGCACATGCACAGCTTGCTGGAGGGAACACGCAATGACATGACAAACCGCACTTGCCCAGAGCAAGTCCTGGCAGTGTGAAGATTGTCCAGCTTCAAATCAAGCCAAATTATCTCCATTTTCTTCTTCATATCTCCATGCAGATCTTCTAAATATCTTACAAGTAGCCATGCAGTAAGTCTTCTCTATGTTCATCTGTAAATCTTAAATCTATTGCAGGGCAGGGGATAGCTCAGTGGAATAAGTGCTTGCGTGGCAAGTACAAAGTCCTGAGTTCTATTCCTGGTACCACCAAAAAGCAAAACAAAGCAAAAAAAAAAAAAAAAAAAAACAAACAACCTCAACTCTGTCACAAGCTTCTTTTTATCCTAACACCAAAACACCTGCAATTTAATTAGAAGGGGCAAAGAACATTCAGTATTTAAAACAGCATGATAGCCTGGCTTGGTGGCTTCCCTACAGGCGTTTCTCCATCAGGAAATGACTGGACATTCTCTGCTGACCAACAGGGCAGGAAGGCAGAAGGAAAATCTGGCATGAAAGTGTAAGAAAGAAAATTATTAAATATTAATCATTAAATTATTAAAGATCGTGGCTCCCTAGTGTAGAAAGTTGTATTACCATGAGCCTCTGAGGACTCTTTGCCATGGAGGTACTGAGCTATCCTAAGTCACTGTCAGTGTGTGCACCACCATTCTTTTTTATCTGAGACAGAGTCTTCTTATTTAGCTTAGGCTATCGTTGAACTTACTATGTAGCTCAAACTGACCTCGGGCTCATGTTGATCCTCCTGCCTCAGCCTCTTAAGTGCTGGGATTATAAGCATGTGCCGCCATGCCCAACTATACAGTATATTTTATTTTTTAAAAATTATTTATTTATTTGGTATAAGGTCTTGCTACACAGCTCAGACTTGTGATCCTCTTGTCTCAGCCTTCCCAGTGCTGGGATTACAGACATGCACTACCATGCCTGGTTTTGGTAGCTGGCACAGCATGGCCTGTAGTACTGGAGATTGAACCTGGGTCCTTGTGCTTGCCAGGTGGGCACTTAGACTACATCTCCCCAGCCCATACATTATATATATATATATATATTTTTTTTTTTTTTTTTTTCTTTAAGAAGAACTATAGTGATGCCCTGGATTGGAGTTGGTAACCTGGCCTGTAGTTCTTCATACTTACCTGGTAGGGTGTGCTATCCACATCTCCACAGTTTAAAATATGGATGGTACCAGCTACTGTCTTCCTTGGTGTGGTTGAGGCTAAACAGAATATCTGCACAATCAGGTCATCCCAGTTCCATCCCCTATCAATGAAGAATTCTCAGTGCCGGTATCAGAAGCCCATGTCAAGACTTGTTTCTTGGGTCACGCTGGCTCTGACTGCCATGGGTGGGGATTTAGGAAAATGCACCCAGACCCGGAGGTTTCCTGAGAAGGATGTTCAGGGTCAGCCTGTGAGTAGTGGGTAAGGCAGACTGCGAACCAGTGAACTGTGTGGGGGCAGAGGCTGCAGTGAAAGCTACATAAAGCCAATTCCCTGGCGACAGGCTGGCCCTTGAGATGTCCCATTGAGACACAGTGCTCAGACTTTATATCCCTCTCCTTGGTCAAATTATGGCTATAAACTTGAACAAGACAAATGTCTTGAGGGAAAATTCAAGAGAAGTGACACTAAGAGCTGTCAGCCATGAGCGAGCTCTAGCAGCCTGGGGAATTGGATGACAGACATTTTGAAGTGGCATTTGGGTGTCACCCCTGAGGAGTCACTGCACTCTCTTCCTAAAACAGCTAATAAGCAGCTTACTAAATAGGACTTCAAAATGCCTAACACAAATCAAACTCTATACTATAGACAAGAGATGTCCTTCAAATATTTCAGAAAGGCTAGAAACAAAGGGAGGGTCAATAAAATACCTGGCTCATGCAAACTAGAGGAGGCAGGGACTGGAATCCAGGCTATCCATTTGGGCTTGAGGGGTGAGATCATCTTGCTACTGTAAGCAGGAGGGAAAGACCTTCCCCTACTTCCTCACCCACTGCCTAGGCCTGATCTCACCAACATGGAACAAAAAGAGTTCCTCATCCTTTCCCCATAGGAGTGGAGTGGAAGTCCAGTCTTCCCTCTATCTGACAGGATGTGTGCAGGTGGGGGTCCCACTCCTGTCAGGAGGTGATGTACATCCATATTCCCACCCTGACTTTGACCTCCTTTTTGTGAGGGGAAGAAAGAGGGAAGGGGCATGATGGGGTTAGGCTCTGCACTCAACCTTTGCAGGCTGGGGGCAGGGTGGGGCTCAGGATTTCCCTGGTGTTTGGCTGGAGTAGGACAGTTTTAGTCCAAAAGTTTCCTGTGTTACTAGATTATCTCTTTGCCCATCTTTTTGACAGAAAGAGGAGGTTTTCTTGGAGTTTTTCAGTGAACATCCTTGGCATTCTTCTGTTGCAGGCCTTGAAAAGGAGTGCATTTTACTCCAAGGGGCATGGAATGTTGAAGGAATTTGGCTTGGCTTTAAAGCATCATCGCTCCTAAGCATCACCTGTAATACTTTTAGAGCAGGTTGCTTCCTAAATCTAGCCCTTGAACCGTACCAAGAAAACTTTATATAGAAGTTCACTGGGATTGATTAACTGATTTAAATATGAATCCTTTTATTGTAAGTACTTTTCATAGTAGGGGTTTGTTGGCAGTCATATTACTAGCTGTTGTCTTTCTTTTAGGTTTTTTTTTTTTTAATACTGTGGGTTGAATCCAGAGCCTCACACATGCTAGCCATTCTCCTATCACTGAGGTATATCCCCAGCCCTCCATGCTAGGTTTTGACAGCTGTTAAGCCTCTGTCTACCTCATCAACACATTATGGATAGGCATGGTTAGCGGGAAGTTGATCCTTGGAAAGTGGCAACTCTACCATCCCATGACTTGTTGGAACAACTCATTCATTCTTTTGAAGCATTTATGTGAGACATCAGGTGCTAAAATCATTGTTTATTGTGGCTAAAGATTAACCCTGATTTAAAGATGTCTAGCTCACCATATTGGCCAGAGGCCACATTTCATCAGTTTCTGTGTGTTTGAGGGAATTTCATCAACATAAATACCAGTATCATATTTTTACCACATAGTTATCATTGAAGGACATATTCCTGACTGAACTGAGGTGTTCCTTTTAGAAGGAACAGACTTTTGGGTCATTATCAGATTTTTTGTCTTTTAGAAGCTGAGGGCTGGCTCCCAGGCTGCACCAGACAATGCCCATTGCCTTCCCAGTACTGTTGCCTCATCTCTACATCTGTATTTATTGACAAAAACTGAAATAATTTTTTTGGAGACAGGAGTTCATATTTTAAATATTGCTAATAAATTTTCTTAGTGAGCAAAAACAAAGCCATGAGTGTCCAAGTCTGTATATTTATAGGAGATCTTGAGACTGGCCAGGCTACCACAGGCACCTTCCTATCCCAGGGAGCAACACAGGTGCTGCTGTTCTCTGGCAGGAGAGCATTGGAGCATATGGATTGTTCCCTGTTCATGTGCTTCTCAGGTTTCATGGACAGAGTGAGAGCTGAGAAACAGAGTGAGAACACTACCACAGGAGGAGCTGGCAGCTCAGAGAGCAAGGACTAGAAATCCCAACCCAATAAAGCTGGCCTGCAATTTATTCCTTTCGAAACAAGACCAATTAAAGCTTGTTTTAATTGTCAATGATACAAGCGATTTAGCTGTCTCATTACCAGAGTTTAAACAAAAATAACCAGTGGCTTCCTGACAGACGCTTCGTTTATTTTTTCATAAGACAGTTAGCAAGGTCTGAAAATTCTCACATCACCACAGCAACAGAAACAAACATCCACCTGTTAGCATATGAGTAGTAAGTAATCATTTTTAAAAAGTCTTTAAGTTGCCCATGAGGTAGAAGGAGACAATCCTGTTTTTAATAACATGTCGTACACTTTACATCGATGATTAACTTCTTGATAGCGAAGAATTAGAAAATCAGCATTTTTAACCTAGAAAGAAGAACTGCCTTATAAGTACAGTAATTAGAGATTTATTCAGTAGCAAACCTCAGAGCAGCAATACTTCTGTTTATCTTGCCTGTCTTTGTATGGATCATTTCTAATTTACCAAACACAGCATTATTGCAAGAAGTAGACTGCTCCTAATTTCTAATATATTCACATACAAATTGGAGAAGTCACACTGAGTCTTGCCCTAACCAGTTCTTTTGTGGAGCACTAGTGGTCCTACTATGTGGAAATGGTCAGTATCCACTTCCTTGCGCTCTAAAGGCTCTGCATTTCTCCTTTTTCGCTCTGCACAGCCCTGGGAGCAGCGAGAGGAGTGGTCCCTTTCTCTGCACATGATGATCTTACATTGCAGGTAGATCATATCATAGCTGTTAAGAACGCTGAATGCATTGAACTTGAACTGGGCCACATTCTTCTGTGGAGAGTGAAGGTTGACATAGGTGCTGTCTTTGATACACCTGATGGGAGAAAAATCCAGGCCAAAAAAGATTAACTCAAAGCATGATGTGAATTCACTCTAACTCAAGTAAGTAGGGTTGGCCCCAGATTTCTGAATTTCAAATGAAGCTTTCCCCACTATACACTCTTTCTTTATACAGAAACTGCTACCACTCCTATTCCAATTCTTACTATAGTTGTTCAACACAACTGTAGTGGAAAGCCACTGTTCCTATACATAAATAGAAAGAGGACATAAAATAAACACAATGAAACAAAACGAGGTAATTGAATTCTAGCTAGAACTCTTCTAACAGCCTACACTATCTTGTCCGAAGGAAAGATTATAAATGCTTTATTATTTGAAGGTGATCTGTGATCATTTAAAAATCAATATTTTAGGGCTGGGGATCTAGCTCAGTGGCACAGCATCTGTTTACCAAGTGTGAGGTCCTGAGTTTGATTCCCAGCACCAAAAAAAAATAAATAAATTAAATAAAAAAAAATAAAAATCAATATTTTAGACCATAATATAATCACTAAAAAATTAAAGAAAGTGGTATAAATAATACAGAGAGAAGAGGTAAAGTGGAATCATATTAAAATGCTCTAAAATCAGAGAAGGCAGCAAAGAGGAGGGTATTGGTAATGAAGTAACTATCTTGTGGATTTTAATCTAACTGCATTAGCAATCATTTTAAATATGAATGATCATGAATAATTTAAGTGATCATATAATAGTTTAAAAACACAGTAAATTAAAAAACAAGATTTAACTATATGCTGTCTACAAGAAACCACTTTACATATAATGGCACAGTTAAAAGTAATGGAGAATTATATACCATCAATAATAATACCAGCCAAAAGAAAGCTTGGGAAGCTATATTAATTTAAGACAGAAGTAACTTTAGAACCAGGGTGACAGGTGACGAAGAGGGGTATTACATAACAATAAAAGGGTCAGTGCTCTAAGGAGATGACCCTTAACCATGATAACCAAGGTAGGGATTAATCTTTAATCCAATACATAGGTACCTTAAAGACAGAACACCAAAATACAGGGGGTAAAAATTGATGGATCTGCAAAGAGAAATCAATAAATTCATGATTATCTTTGGATAGTTTAGTATCTTCTCATTTTTGTGGCTTCCATTTAGATATTCCCTCTGACACACAATGTCTTATGTGCTCACAGGTGGGGCTTTTTGGAGATGACTGGTTCTAACACACATGACACTGAGACTAAAGTGGCCTAAATTAGGCCACTGGTGAGAATTAGTATAGTTCTGGGTGGACATAAATGGAAGGTCCACTCTGGGTGGAGTGACACCACCCAAAAGGCTTATAGCCTGCAGAGGACAAAAGGGAAAGGGAGGCTTGCTGCTGCTGCTGCTTTTACCTGCCACACCATGGGCTGCTTCTCCTCTGCCTTGCCACCCTGTTTTGGAGCCAGCTGACTGTGGACTGAAACTCTACAAATTGTGTGTTGCTGTGAATATTTCCTCCTTTCACTTGTGTGTGTGTGAAAGACTTTGTCTCAGCAATGAGAAAAGTAACTAAGAGGAATTAATTTGGGTATTGGAAGTGGGGCTATTGCTTTGGTATCACCTGGCCATGTGGTTCAGGAATATTTGGAACTGGCTTGCAGGAAGAATTTAGAAAGCTTCAGAAATGGTAGCTGAAGAAGTAGCCCTGGAATACTGTAAGGTGACTTGAAGGGAGATTCTGGAATGTTGGTAGAAATGCATCCAGTAAGGACAGGCTCAGGAAGTTTCAGTTAGAAACAAGGACTGTACTGGCTGTTTGACTCCAGACTATGTGTATTATGCTTTGGAAGAAAAAAATGCATTTTTTCTTGTGCAGTGATGTTGCCTGAGACTGAGATTAAAGGTACTGGATTAATTAATCTAGCAGAAAAAGTTTCAACACAGTCTAATGTTGAGGCAATGGCATGGCCACTCTTGGGGACATTTATCCAGATCTATGTTGAAAATCAAGTGCAAAGAGCCCAGAATAATGACGTTTAAATGTTGTGAGTTTGGCCAAAAAGGAAGCTCTGATAAAGTTGTGGACTGTAAAGATGGAGTAGTAAAGGTGGAGAACTTGTTCCTGGAAAGGAACAGGACAATAGCAAAGATGGTCTCAGGACATCACAAGAACCAGCAGGACTCTTTTCTTTGTAATCTCAAGATTATAAAGCTCTTTGTTTTGAGCAAAGAGCTTCAGAACATCAGGTCTCAGAATCGCAATGGCCTGGGGAATTCATTCCTCAGGACTGAGTTCATAGCACTGAGCAACTAGGCACTTGATGTCTACAACCAAGAGAGAAGGACTCTTAGATACTGTTCCAGCAGGTAGCAGTCCTTGGTGTTAACCACATGGTGCTGATTTTAGGTGTATGCAGAATGCAAGAGTTGCAAGGTTAGAAAGGCTTCCACCCAGATTTCAGAAGAAGACCTGGGAGGCCAGGCAGCGAAACCCCAAGGAGGCAATGTGTGAAGCTGTGAGCATGAAGCTCAAGTGTGGACACCAGATGGCTGGAGACACCAGCAATGTGAATCATTTGATTAAGCTAAAAATCAAGACTCAGGACATAGGAGAACCTGTATTGCAATATCATGAGACTCAGGTGAGCTCCAAATTTTCTGAGCAAGGAGATTGTGGAGCCACAGAGGAAAGAGATTGAAGTTCTATAGTGTGCCTGGGGAGAGTCACATGAAGAGAAAACTCTCTCAGGCTCTCACAGAGAGCAATCTGGTCAAGCATTGGCCGTGACTCATCCACAT